>JARFJB010001925.1:672500-712500 GCA_036346205.1 Vesta saturnalis
CGTGCAATTAGTGAAAAAAAATTTTTTTTTAACATTTGATCATGAGTAGGTAGTAGGTATTGGATATAAAACTATTTATAGAGCTATCGAATATTCCCCAGATTAAAATCTATTTCAAATGTCGACTTGTATGACCGCAAGGAAGTGGTGGCAGCACGATGAGTTTAATATCCTTAATATTTACTACAGATTCATCAATAGTATAGGGGAATACAAATTTGTTGGTTCCTCTTTTCTGATTTCTTAATTTATATTCCTGGCTGGCTTGAACTAGTTTAATGAAGTAAATTTTTTGTTTCTGTGATTGTCCAGAAATTTCTACGAGGATAAAATCGCCTTCTTTGGAGACTTATTGAATTCCTGAAATCCATCTGGCTGGATTCTAACAAAATCCTCATCTCCTGATGATGAGTAAAGTATGAGAGCATCTTCTGAGCTTTCAGAATTCTCATCAAATATTTTTTTCGTAACTTTTTTTAACCTTTGAGGGCTGCAATTTATCTTTTTTGCTGACTTTATTGGCCTTTATACTCCTCTCTTCTATAGCCTTTTCAGGAATATCCGTGGCTATAATACTTTTATCTTTCCTTCGTATATTTTTAGTCTTACAAACCTCATCTTTTGGAAAGCCTTTAAATTCTTGCGGACATTTGAAAACCTTTTCACCTCGTGCCTGTTCTTTGACCTCTTTATTATTCTGGGAGACAACATCTGCAAATGAGCTATTAGAAGCAACGATCTGTGCTCCACCACATAAAAACTTCCCAATATTTAACATATTTCCATCGGATGGATATATTACGCACTTTTTAAACGCATTTATAATGTTACTTGGGGTTAATGCTTTTTCGTGCGCAACTCCAACACATTGAACTACCTCATATATAGAGAGCAGTTTACCCGGATGTTGCATCATTCAGCTATCGACCGATGCATTATATACTGTTGAAAATGCATTAAAAACATCCAAAGGTTGCATTATGTTGATGGAGTGCGAGAGTAATGTCAAAAGGGTTATGCCATTATATTTGGCTAACTTAACAATAACAGCGATGCAATGGTGGCTTTCATGATTATCGTAAGTCGAAAGCGATAGATTTTCTGAACCTGAATTCATCCAGCCACTGGGTGTATCAAGCCCTAATGTACCAGACGGTGCCCCATGAAGCATGTGCTCCTTAAAATGAGCTCTTGGGAACACCATGGTTGGAGGTAAATACTGCCCTGTGGCGTTGATAATTTCACAAGTATCAAGGGTACCTATTTGTCCACTTGTTACCTCATTTGTTTCACACCCTTAAAAACTAAGACTTTCTGCGGCCTTTGAACGGTCACGTTTTCTGTCTCATCTAAATTGAAAATTCTTCTCTCGGTAGCAAAACTGGAACTCCTTAAATAAATGACCTTCAAATTCTTGCAAAAAATCGACACGGTTAAAAGACGTCGCTCGCGACAAGCTACATCCTTGAGGTGTTCTAAGTAACAGCCGTTAATGTCGACCACGAAAACCTTGAAACCATTTTAACCCAGTCATGCTGTCCTCATACCATCTAGCAGGAATTTTCTTTTTGTTTTCGACGGCAATTTCAAAAGTTAGTTGCAATAAATAACGGAGAGTCCGTAGAACATACGTGAGCAGTCTACTATTTATTGTTCCAGGTTGGCCTCTTCCTGGTCAGTGAACATTTTATTCACTGAATAGTTTGGAGACATTCTGATTCCATGGGTTTCTTTAACCAGTTCAGCCTTCTTAACATATCTGGATGAGGTTTGAAATACGATGTTTCTTAAGGCAGCTACTTTTCTAAGACTTCCACTTTCCAAGACGAGGTTTACTACTTCCTTCATAGTCTCTTCTGGGCAATCGCCAATTTTTCTATTTTTTGTCTCACTGTGGGACATGGCACTTTGCCTCACTGTTGGGCACGTTTTCAAGGCAGCCATTTTGTTTTACGTTTCTTATAAACGAAAATATGACCGAACGAATAAGATATGGTTTTAAAACAACGACACACACTTACCTTTTCTTAAATCAGACTCCAAAAAATCCTTATATTTGTTCTATAAGAATAAAATAAGAGTGGGGTGAAATTTTACTTTTCTACGTGGAAATCACACGAGGTTTAGTGCGAGGTACGTAGCGAAATGTGTACTGGCTTGAAAAATGTGTCAATCGAATCAATGTGTCTGAACCAATACGCAGACAAATCGGCCGGCTGTTACGCGAGAGAAACGGCATGTTTCAGTGTAGGACCTGTCTCACTGTTGGGCAGTCCCCCCTATCTGATAGATCTGCAAATGTCAGGCCTCTCTTCCAACATCTTAATGAAAACTTTTTAGAAAAGGGTGTATTCCAAGAGATACAATCCGTTGATGAAGCCAATATACCCTATCCACGGCGTCATGGGTGCAACCAATTGGTATGGCTACAAATTTTGGGTTCTAGCAACACGTTTGGGGTACGTGAATTGGTTTGAGCCGCATCAAGATGCCTCAACAAATGTAAGTAACAAATACAAAGAATACGGAGTATGATCAGCTGTGGTTCTAGAATATACCGATTCACTGAAGAAGAAATGGCCTGATCATCAGATCCACATCTTTTTTGATAACTTCTTCTCCATATTGCCTTATATGAACTCTTGTCAGAAAAAAACGTTAATGCTACAGAGACATTACGTGAAAATATAGTTCAAAGATCTCGACTAATGGATTCTAAACTAATGAAGAAAGAACAACGTGGCTTCTGTGATTACAAAAGGGTTGAAGATCAATTACTGATTCTGGTGAAGTGGCATAATAATAATATTGTAACTCTATACGCTCTAATGCAATAGAAGTAAATACTGTTCGTTCTGTTAAGCGATATTCTCAGAATGAAAAGAAATGAATTCAGGTAAAGTATAAAATTTTGTGTCAAGTTGTCCAAAATATCTATTAAAATATATTCTAAATAGGTGTCTGATACACACATTTTTATATTTATGACTTTCAAACACACACCCACTCAAGACATCATGGACGATCTTGGCGAAACTTAAACGTTGAAAAATGCGGTAATAAGTCGGTTAGCGTTAATGTACTTATTACACATGTAAAACCGTGAAAATTTAATATTGTTACTTTGAGTTTAGCGGATGCCATTGTTCAATTAAACGTCAATCCTAATTTGATTTTTCCAACTGTGTACTTATGACAGGGGATGTGTTCTTGATACTTAATGTCAAATTTTTTTATCTACATCGACTTAAAGGGCGAACAATTTAATTTATTTAGACGAAATTCCAAAACGGTATTTGTTTTGTAAAAAATTGTTTAAAACGTATTATTATTTTGTAAGTGCTACTTTGTAATGAGACAAATGAAATTGCGCTAAACACTTAATTGGACGAAGACATCTAAAGAGACAATATTAGGTTTTTCTGTGTTTTTCTAAACACTAAATAAAATCAGACATTTAAGAAAGTTTTGAAATTTATAAACATGAAAATGTGTATTAGATACCATGAATAAATGACATTGCCGTTAATAGAAGTTTTGCTTGAAGACATAAATAAATAAGCCCGATCTTTAATTGGTATGTCTAGATTTCTCGATTTTTTAGTTGTACTCTTCCGAGACCTAGGAGTGAACGCTTTATCGCTTGCACACAATATCTCATTACAGTATACAGATATTGCATGTGACTAAATTTTATTTTATCATTTTCATGGTGGTGATATATACGTTTTGGTCGCAACTATAAACATTATTTAATCTAGTAAGTATTTAGTTAAATATTATTTGTTACAAAATCTCTCTTAACAGCGTGCGTGATCATGTGTGTGCGTGTGCGTGTGCGTACGCGTGTGCGAGTGCGTGTTAGTGTGCGTGTACGTGTGCGTGTGCGTGTGAGTGTGAGTGTGCGTGTGCATGTGCGTGTGTGTGTATGTGTGTGAGTGTGCGTCTCCGTGTGCGTGTGCGTGTGTAGAAAGATTGATACAACTTTTTAGAATTTTTATTTCAAATACGTTCAAAGTAATTGCCAGTTACAATAATGCACTTAACCATTCTCTCCTTTCATAGTTTAAAAGCGCTCAACCAGCTGTCTTTAGGGATGCTATCAAAAAACACTTAACCGCGATGTCAATCTCTTCTGCTGACTGGAACCTTTTCCCTCTCAAATGTTTTTTGAGCTCAACAAATAGCCAGAAGTCACACCTCGCCAAATCCGGTGAGTAAGGAGGATGTTATATAATTTTGATTTTGTTTTCCGTTAAATACGGAACAGTTGTCCCTGCTGTATGTGACGACGCGTTATCATGATGTAACATGATTCCCTTTCTTGGCACTTTACTGAACACAGTAGGCAAACAATTTTCAACACACTATTTAGCGGTAACTGTCTTCTGATCTTCTAATTTAATTGCGGCCACCAAACCCGTACTTCTAAAAAATATTGCGTACATAACTTTTTTCGTTGCTCATTTTTTCACCATCGTAGGGGTTCATTCATCTTCATGTATCCAGATTCGGCTTTCTTGGCGAGTGGGAACATCAAAAAACGGTATGTACATTTCATCGTCAGTTACAATTTTAGAAATAATTTGATGGCCTCCACCATTCAACATATCTAAACTTTGTTGGCAAACTCTAACACGTTCTGCTTTTTGTAACCGACTTTCAACCTTTTTTAAATGTAAATGTTCGTGCAATATTGATCTCACTTGCGAAGATCCAATCTTCAGATTGGACTCTATCATTGCATTGTCCCCTTCCACCATCTTCTTCACCGCAGCAATGTTTTCGGGATTAACAGCAGTTAAAGGAGGGCCAGAGCTCCTTTTCTGTGTACTACCGATTTGCAATCTCGTTGAAATTCTTTATACCGTCTGTAAACAGTACCCAATGATAATAAAATACTTATCTTTTTTGGGGTTTTTTAATGGTGTACTTTAAATTATACAATCTAAACGTTTGGATAACACTTACAGTTATCTTCGTCAGTGTAATTTTTGTTAAAAATTGTTAAAGATGTAGTAAATAATTTTGTCAAATTTGAAAAATTAAAACATTATGTTTTAATGTTTTAATTTTTCAAATTTGACAAAATTTTTACTACATCTTTAACAATTTTTAACAAACATTACTATTGACAAAGATAACTGTAAGTGTTATCGAAACGTTTAAATTGTATAATTTAAAGTACACCATTAAAAAACCCCAAAAAAGATAAGTATTTTATTATGAGTGTTAATGGTGAAAGTTTACATTTTCATAGTACCCAATGATGGTGCGAGAACCCCAAATGCCGACTTTAAACTTTGCTCATACTCATACACGCTCAAGCCTTTCTTAAAGTCATAGTAAATCATTATCCGAAAGTTCTCTCGTCATAATTCCATTTTTTCGATAACAGAAGCTTATTCTATGGACTATTTCTCAGACACTATTCAACCAAATTGCACAAGCTAAACTGCAATTGACAGACGAAATAATGCACTATTTAACAAACAACAGTTTGTTTTGCACGGGTAACTAGATTTTTCAATTCTCAATAATTGCAGCTTATCTCTCGTAATTCACCTCGATGCAAAAGCAGCCAAGATGTTGGTCTTAATTATATTACTTTTTCTTTGTTGAGGGTGGTTGTATCCAACTGTAGAGAGTTTCTGGGGTTCGAAATAATTAGTAATACCGGACTCGGTTTAACAACAGTGTGTTGGATAATTGTGGTGTGTAAGGCCTCAACTTATCAAACACGTTAAGTACTTTATTAAAAATAATTCAATTTTGGATTTTACATATGTTTTTGATATAAAACACAATAAGAGTAAAATTAATTTGAACGCTTTGTATACGTATACATCACAAATGCCTGTGTTTGCGCGGGTGAGTATTTGTGTGTGTGTGTGTGTGTGTGTGTGTGTGTGTGTGTGTGTGTGTGTGTGTGTGTGTTGCGTGTGCGTGTGCGTGTGCGTGTGCGTGTGCGTGTGCGTGTTTGTGCGTGTGCGTGTGCGTGTGCGTGTGCGTGTGCGCGTGCGCGTGCGTATGCGTGTGCGTGTCCGTGTGCGTGTGCGTGTGCGCGCGCGTGTGTGTGTGTGTGTGTGTGTGCGTGTGCATGTGGGAATTAACTTTTGATATAGGCTTGAGCGTCTTATTTGACAAACGCGTTTCGCGCGCGTGTACACATGCATGTGCGTTTGGTGTGCATGGGGGTGCGTGGATATTGATATGCTAGGACGTACGTGCGACCCGCGCGTGCGCGGTAAGGGTACTTGAGGGCTGCTCGTGCGGGTGTAGGTGCTTGTGCGTGTGCTGGCGCGGGTATTGGTGAGAAAGCGTTGGTGAATGCGGTACAGATTCGGATGTGGTCGTGTGTGTAATATCTCGTTTCTTTCGGATTAGGTTAAAATTTGTTATTGTTATTGTGGGTTTTGTGGATATCTCAACAACTGTTAACTTTATCGACCTGTATTAAAGATAATTAAATATTAAACAAGGTCCCCTTTTGTTTCAGTTGTCATATAAGGCATACGCAAAATACCTTCATGTCCTATCAATTATTGTGTGCTAATTTTTCAGTAACAGTATAACTGTAGGTCTATAACCGCAAATCAACATCAACATCAAAAAACGGTATGTACGTTTCATCGCCAGAAATAATTTTATTGTCTCCAGCATTCAACATATGTAAAGTTTATTGGCAAATGTCTGCTTTTTGTAAATCTGTCAGATGATAAAACCGAGTTACAACCTTTTTCAAATCTAAATGTTCGTGCAATATTGATCTCACATGCGAGGATCCAATCTTCAGATTGGACTCTATCATTGCATAGGTAATGCAGTTGTCCCCTTCCACCATCTTCTTCGCGCAGCAATGTTTTCGGGATTAACAGCAGTTAAAGGAGGCCAGCAACAATCAATAGTAGGAATAATAAGAGAAACCATAGAAGTCGAGAAGAATCCAAAGAGCGTGAATACAATGGAAGACGCATTGCTACTATCACAATATGGAAAACAGTATTGGAACTCAACCAATGTCGACAAATAATGTTTAAGGAAAAGGAGAAAGTGCAGATGAAAGTAATAGGGAACGTATCTAAGGAGCAACAAAACTAGTAGAAAGCATCTCTATACGAGCAATCAGAAGGAGCCGACAATTACAGACCTGAAGATGGAAAATGTGTTTTGCCGAAACGTTGTCTGAATAGAAAGTCTCACTGTTACTAAAAGTGGAACACTGGCACCATCCCTCCATTTTTGGGACGTCAAGCCCCACCGCCTAAGAAACCTTCCCATCACTTTTGTACACGCCCACGTGGCGTATTTTAGTCTTGAGATTGACCTCGGATGTGGCCTTGGAGATGGTCTTGTGGTTGACCTCAGTTAGGTGATGAGTGCGGCTAGAAGTGGCGGCCATCTTGGGGGTTATCTTGACGGCAATTTTGTCGTCGTACCATTTTGTTTTCTCAGTCCCACCCAGTCTCTGTGATCTGATTGGAGAACTAGGTCTCAGCATTCTGACTAGTTATGGTTGGAAATTTGAACTCGTAATCTAATACGGGGCCCTAGTCTTGTAAGACAGGTATAGGAACTTGTTCTCAAGCCTTCGTCCCTTGTCGTGGCCCCTGGTTGGAAGTTTGAATTTGTATTCTAATAAAGGAAAGAAGAATCATTAGATGAGATAAGACAGTAAAGATGATAAGTGATTTTCATAATAACAAAAGGTTTTATTTAATCGGCTAATTGTTATTAATATTTATTAGGGTCAGTTTTGATTTTATCAAATATTTCTGAAATAGTTGCATATTTACAAGCTATAAAAATACCCAGACATTAATCTTAAACATACCGATTATGTTACGATGTAAAGATGACATCCATATCGACGCCTATCTTGAATAACATTATGACTTACATATGTAACACGCCATACGTGGCGACCGTTAATTACACCACTGACGCCGATGTACTAACTTTACACGCTGCAACATCTAGTGAGACACGGATTTTCACCGTTTATTATTACTCGCTTACTGTTTTACACGTGTTATTAACTTACCTATTTTTTAGCAATGCCTACGTAGTGAGACTCGGCTTTAGGTACCGACCAGGCTTATTTTTAACGGGGCTGGTTAGCAGTGTTAGGAACGATTCGACCCCAGTATGTGATTGCACTCCGAACGTGTGAGAGCACGCATTGGTTCAGACCTAAGTTATGCTATCTCGTGATGAAAGACCAGCGATTTATACACCATGTTATGTTAATGACGTTATTAGAACAGATTTTCCACCCTTATTTTACATCCAGACGTGATACGTGTTTTCAACCCTAATTATTTTACCGCACAAATTTTAACAATTTTAGAACAGAAAATTTGAATTCAATCTAGATATACCTATTAAAAATATGCAAAAAGGTAACTTTACCTATTTAATGTTTAATTTTAAAATTACTTTAAAAAAAAACTGAATATTTAACTAATAGTAATAACTTTGTTTTAAACTAGTGGTACTGTTTGGATTAATTTTAAATGGACTTTGCTAATAGAATATAGTGGTCTAAGATTTAAATAAAGAATTAGGTAAAAAAATTTGTGTCTAGGTCCAGTGTGATAATTAATGGGTTGATAAAGTTGAATTTAACTTAAACCATTAGAATTAGGTCTTGCAATTCCGTAAAAGGTTAAATATTAATTTATTACAGAACTGAAAAGTTAAAGTATTTGAGTACGGTCAATGGTTAACGTCACAGTTCGATTAATACATAAGATTACACTTATTATATTTTATAATCCTAGCTAAAAATTCGAAATTCAAAAACATTTTTTTAAGTAATTTTTAAAGTATTTTTTAAGTATTAAAAACTAGTTACATGAAATAAACATCTCGTAAAATTAGCTAATATTTAAAGAATTATGTGTTTTTAAACTTAATAAAAATTGAAATAATAAAGTTAAACAATTCATCTGAACTTTAAAGACTGAGTTGTAGTTTTGTTTATGTCAATAAAATTCATTTAACTATAATCTATATTAGGTAATCAACAACTTATACTTTATCGCATACACAATACCTCCTAAAATAAATCGTTTAAATTCGTACACAATGTTTTAAAAACCTTAAGTTGAAGTAAAATCATACATTTGTAAGATACTGCTCATTTATTTACCGTATTAACTGTATTTATGTCTAAACCATAATAAATATTCAAAAATTATAGGTGATAGCTTTTCAGTATGTTTAAATATAAATTGTAGTGGATTATTGTAGTACACTTAAATATTATTCACGAATAAACGCTAAATATTATTAAAAATGATTAACTCTTTTTTAAACCTACTTTTAGTCATATAATACGATATTCCTGATTTTTTAAGTTGATAACAAATCAAACCTATTTATAAGATGTTATAAATATTGTTGTTAAATGGATTTAACATCACAGGAAATTACAGATTACGAGGACATAAATTTACACTGTTAATTTTCACGTTATATCAAATTTATTCACAGACATTCTATACCTGAACAGAGTTGAAATCAAAAACTTACTCCGCAATAATATGTGGTGTTTTCAGTCTGTGAAACAAGTCGTGTGTATTAAAAGTGCAATTCTATTGGGTATTTAAATTCAATCCCATCTTGATTTTTGGATTAAACATTAAGTTAATCATTTGAACGATTAATTTTGAAATTTATGACATATTAATATATTTTTACTGAGATATTACTAATATAAATTTTCTTTTGAGTGTAAATTAGTTAACTTTGGATTAATACTTAGTTCATGACATTCACTTTTCATTTACTTTCAGTAGTAGTTATCAAACGTTTATGATATTACAAACAATATTTATATATTAATGACTATTTCATAAAATATCGCAAGCATAAACTACTCACTATACAGCAACCTTAAGCTTATCAACCAAAGGCCTAAATCATACAAGACTATTTTACACGAGGATCAAACGAAAACACGCACGCATCAGTAACAACAGTTAGCAACGCGCACGTAACTGTCTTACAATTGCGACGTATGACACAGCTACAAGTGTTACAGCATTTCGAACGTGCTGTTATTAGATCGACGAAACATTGGTAACGACGTGTACAGCAGCAATTGTATTGTAATACAACTAGATAAGATTTTATACACATTTATAAACGATAAGTTTATACTTGACGCATGCAACTTGTACACAAGTAGCTGCGTTCTGGCGTTCTTAGGAGAAAATACCTGACCATAAAAGAGGCGTTTAGATTTATATAACATGCTCAGGGCTATGTTAGAGTGTAAGTTAGGTCAATACTTCAGACATCCCGAAGATGTCCGATTCTACCCGAACATTGACGAGCACGCTTGCGCACAAGACCAAAGGTTAGCTGCGTTCTGGCGTCTTAGGAGAAAATACCTCGACCATAAAAGAGGCGTTTAGATTTATAAACATGCCAGGGGCTATGTTAGAGTGTGGTTAGGTCAATACTTCAGACATCCCGAAGATGTCCGATTCTACCTAACATTGACGAGTACGCTTGCGCACAAGACCAAAGGCTAGCTGCGTTCTCGTTTCTCGTGTGTTTCGCTCTTTAAAGTGTAACTGTCATCGAGTGAGCATTACTATAATGTATTCTCCTGTTTATGAGCCAACATCAGCGACATTAGAGATTTTACTGACTTGTTAATAAACTATTACAACATAACCGTTCAAGATAATGATGAAAGCGATGACGTGGTTGAGCTGGGTGTATCTCACATCCAAGATGATGTTCACAGAAGAGAAAGAAGAGCGATGAGATAGGGGAAGGGCAAATCTCAAAATCATGATGATGATGATGAGGACGACTCACGGTTCAAAAGAAGAAGAAAACCGATAAAGCATGTTATTAAATAATAATGATGTATTGTTGTTTATAATAATAATAATAATAATATATTTTCAAAACGTTAAGCTTTCCTTCGGTTTTGTTAATAAACCTGTTTTTTCTAGCGGTGCTCCACCGTCTTGATTCATGTTTGCAAGTTTACAAGTTTTTCGCTTTAGCGTGTTTTCGCCTTCTGTGTGTGTGTGTGTGTGTGTGTGTGTGTGTGTGTGTGTGTGTGTGTGTGTGTGTGTGTGTGTGTGTGTGTGTGTGTGTGTGTGTGTGTGTGTGTGTGTGTGGTGTGGCGCATACGTGGCGAGCGTAGCGTAGCGTGCGAACGCGCGTCGTGTGAGCGTGCGTGCGTCGTGAGCGTTCGCACGTGCGTGTACGTGCGAGCGTACGTGCGAGCTTGCGCGTGCGTGCGTGCGTGCGTGCTAACGTGTGTGCTTACGTGAGTGCGTGCGTTTTTTCGTTTGATCCTCGTGCTAAAGCAGTGCTAGTCGATTGTATGTAGTTGTTGTAGGCCCTATTGTGTTGACTAAGAGCTATAATTGGAAGCGTTGCTTGCTATACCCTGGCCGTGGAGTTATGTTTAATTAGCTTTTTTTTGACAGATGTATTTATTTATGATAAGATCAGGCTTGCATGTAAAGTAATATAGAGGTGAAACTAACTAGCTAATGTGTTTTGCTGCTACACGTATCACAGTATTGAAGATTCTGTTTATGTATTAGAAAACGTACTACAGCTTCGAAACAGAGTGCAGATAAAATTGAAGAAAGTGAATACGGTACAACTTCGGCGAGCAGACTTAAAGGTTTTAAGTGTGTACAGCATTCCCAGAGCAGCGTTGAAACCATTTAATTTAGGACTAACCTCATGTCCATGTAATAATGTCTGATAAACTATTAGGGTTATTAGCTTGCTTTATAGGTTACAATATAATCGTTCAAGGTGAAGACGATGAGATGGTAGTATCTCAAAATCTCGATGATGGTGATACTTCCATGAAATTTCAAATAAAATTAGATTACGTCACTCTTATTTTCAAATTAGAAATTTTTAAAACGTTTAGTTGACATTGCTATTAATCCCATCTGATAAAAATCCACAAAGATGTATGCGGCAGAAGTGTTGAGATGCTTGAAATCGACCCCAGCCACAATAAGAATGTGTTATCGAAACGTTTAAATTGTATAATTTAAAGTACACCATTAAAAACCCCAAAAAGATAAGTATTTTATTATGAGTGTTAATGGTGAAAGTTTACATTTTCATAGTACCCAATGATGGTGCGAGAACCCCAAATGCCGACTTTAAACTTTGCTCATACTCATACACGCTCAAGCCTTTCTTAAAGTCATAGTAAATCATTATCCGAAAGTTCTCTCGTCATAATTCCATTTTTTCGATAACAGAAGCTTATTCTATGGACTATTTCTCAGACACTATTCAACCAAATTGCACAAGCTAAACTGCAATTGACAGACGAAATAATGCACTATTTAACAAACAACAGTTTGTTTTGCACGGGTAACTAGATTTTTCAATTCTCAATAATTGCAGCTTATCTCTCGTAATTCACCTCGATGCAAAAGCAGCCAAGATGTTGGTCTTAATTATATTACTTTTCTCTTTTGTTGAGGGTGGTTGTATCCAACTGTAGAGAGTTTCTGGGGTTCGAAATAATTAGTAATACCGGACTCGGTGCTAACAACAGTGTGTTGGATAATTGTGGTGTGTAAGGCCTCAACTTATCAAACACGTTAAGTACTTTATTAAAAATAATTCAATTTTGGATTTTACATATGTTTTTGATATAAAACACAATAAGAGTAAAATTAATTTGAACGCTTTGTATACGTATACATCACAAATGCGTGTGTTTGCGCGGGTGAGTATTTGTGTGTGTGTGTGTGTGTGTGTGTGTGTGTGTGTGTGTGTGTGTGTGTGTGTGTGTGTGTGCGTGTGCGTGTGCGTGGTGTGCGTGCGTGTGCGTGTGCGTGTGTTTGTGCGTGCTTGCGTGTGCTGTGCGGTGGTGCGTGGTAGTGCTGTGTGGGCTGTGTGTGTCGTGCATTGGGAATTAACTTTGATATAGGCTTGAGCGTCTTATTTGACAAACGCGTTTCGCGCGCGTGTACACATGCATGTGCGTTTGGTGTGCATGGGGGTGCGTGGATATTGATATGCTAGGACGTACGTGCGTGTGACCCGGCGCGTGCGCGCGTGTAAGGGTACTTGAGGGGCTGCTCGTGCGGGTGTAGGTGCTTGTGCGTGTGCTGGCGCGGGTATTGGTGAGAAAGCGTTGGTGAATGCGGTACAGATTCGGATGTGGTCGTGTGTGTAATATCTCGTTTCTTTCGGATTAGGTTAAAATTTGTTATTGTTATTGTGGGTTTTGTGGATATCTCAACAACTGTTAACTTTATCGACAAAAATTGAATAGACCTGTATTAAAGATAATTAAATATTAAACAAGGTCCCCTTTTGTTTCAGTTGTCATATAAGGCATACGCAAAATACCTTATGTCCTATAATTATTGTGGCTAATTTTGTATAACAGTATAACTTAGGTTATAAACCGCAAATAACATCAAATTAAAAACGGCTTTATGTTCGTTTCATAGCCCAAATAATATTTATTTTCACTCTTTTCGAAATATAAATACTCATAATTTTATTGTCTCCAGCATTCAACATATGTAAAGTTTATTGGCAAATGTCTGCTTTTTGTAAATCTGTCAGATGATAAAACCGAGTTACAACCTTTTTCAAATCTAAATGTTCGTGCAATATTGATCTCACATGCGAGGATCCAATCTTCAGATTGGACTCTATCATTGCATAGGTAATGCAGTTGTCCCCTTCCACCATCTTCTTCGCCGCAGCAATGTTTTCGGGATTAACAGCAGTTAAAGGAGGGCCAGCAACAATCAATAGTAGGAATAATAAGAGAAACCATAGAAGTCGAGAAGAATCCAAAGAGCGTGAATACAATGGAAGACGCATTGCTACTATCAAGCAATATGGAAAACAGTATTGGAACTCAACCAATGTCGACAAATAATGTTTAAGGAAAAGGAGAAAGTGCAGATGAAAGTAATAGGGGAACGTATCTAAGGAGCAACAAAAACTAGTAGAAAGCATCTCTATACGAGCAATCAGAAGGAGCCGACAATTACAGACCTGAAGATGGAAAATGTGTTTTTGCCGAAACGTTGTCTGAATAGAAAGTCTCACTGTTACTAAAAGTGGAACACTGGCACCATCCCCTCCATTTTTTTGGGACGTCACAAGCCCCACCGCCTAAGAAACCTTCCCCATCACTTTTTGTACACGCCCACGTGGCGTATTTTAGTCTTGAGATTGACCTCGGATGTGGCCTTGGAGATGGTCTTGTGGTTGACCTCGGAGTTAGGTGATGAGTGCGGCTAGAAGTGGCGGCCATCTTGGGGGTTATCTTGACGGCAATTTTGTCGTCGTACCATTTTTGTTTTCTCAGTCCCACCCAGTCTCTGTGATCTGATTGGAGAACTAGGTCTCAGCATTCTGACTAGTTATGGTTGGAAATTTGAACTCGTAATCTAATACGGGGCCCTAGTCTTGTAAGACAGGTATAGGAACTTGTTCTCAAGCCTTCGTCCCTTGTCGTGGCCCCTGGTTGGAAGTTTGAATTTGTATTCTAATAAAGGGAAAGAAGAATCATTAGATGAGATAAGACATGTAAAGATGATAAGTGATTTTCATAATAACAAAAAGGTTTTATTTAATCGGCTAATTGTTATTAATATTTATTAGGGTCAGTTTTGATTTTTATCAAATATTTCTGAAATAGTTGCATATTTCACAAGCTATAAAAATACCCAGACATTAATCTTAAACATACCGATTATGTTCCACGCGACTTTTGATACGACGGATAATTTAGAAAAAAAAAGTTCATAAGGTTGAACTTAAGTGTTCCTTCAAATTCAATATCGGAATAACGGCCTCGAGATTGTAAAAAGTCATTTCAACATAAAACGCAGAATTCATGCATTGTAATGGATGAAATTTTGAAATGACCATGTATTATTGATATTTTATAGAAACGGTCGGCGTTGGAATTTTTAAATTAAGATGTATTTATGACTGTTAATTAATATATCATAAGGTAAGTCTAAAAATTAATTAAACATGAATGAAAATCGTGAAACTAAGTTATTGATATCTCTCGGAATTTTTTTAAGTTAACATGTATTTATGTCTATCGATTTCACCTTGAAGTCAACCTTCACATTACACATGCAAAAATTACTTTAAATAAATGAGTAATTAAGTAACAACAACGACAATATACTTATTTTACCTTGAGGTCAACCATCAACGGTATGTGGTGTGTACATACAAAACTGCACCTTGACAGCGTGACGTAGAGTCAACCTTCAACAACAGTATATACACAAAAATTACTATAAGAATAAAGGATTAATTAAGTAATTAGGTATGATCATTATATATTCATCAAATATGCACGATTTTAAAACACGTGTTGACTTCAGCAGATATTTAAAAAAAAACAATAGGGCCATTTTGATACACTAAAAAGAGTAAATAAAGCGAACTTCATTGTCAATTTTAGATGTTTACATGCTAGAAACACAAATCATAGTTTTGACAGAAAGCACGACAAAAAGTAGGGTATACTAGTGACACAATTCGATATGGAGGGTCAGTTTAAGCATCCCCTTTCGGCAATAGTAGCAGGGCCATAGGGTTGTGGGAAATCGTTTTTCATCGTGATTTTCTAAAAAATATCGAAACTGTTTGCGATACAGCTTAGAGAGAGAAAGAGAGGGGGAGAGAGGGAGAGGGGGAGAGAGGATAGGGAGAGAGGAGAGAGAGAGAGGAGAGGAGAGAGGAGAGAGGAGAGAGAGGAGAGAGGAGAGAGAGGAGAGAGGGAGAGAGGAGAGAGGAGAGAGAGGGAGAGAGGAGAGAGGGAGAGAGGAGAGGAGAGGAGAGAGGAGAGGGAGAGAGAGGAGAGAGAGAGAGAGAGAGGAGAGAGAGAGGAGAGGGGGAGGAGAGAGAGGGAGAGAGGGAGAGAGGGAGAGAGGAGAGAGGAGAAGTTCTTATATGTTCATTAACATGGTTGTATAACTTAATTGCTTTTACTATAAAAGACTGCGTACGATTCTGTCTTATACCTAGGTAGCGCTTTAAGTTCTGTTTTGTTGACGAGTACCTCCAACAAAAAAATTTTAAATGTTCGCCTAAATACACTGGTGGTTTATTCTTAATTGTTGATTAGATCAGTGTTAAAGTGCTAAAATCCTGGATGTCCTTAATCTTAAACATTGGCAGCGTTCCATACTTATCGTAAATTCTCTCGTCTATCTTCAAGTTTAAGATGTTTTTAACACAAAGATTTTGAGCTCTTTGTAGCCTTAGGTGCCGTGTATAGTTTAAGTTAGACATGTCGGCAATTCCATAAATAAAACTGGGAAAAACTGCGGAGTTAATAATTGTTTTTTTTTACACTAACCGGTAGATAATAAAATACACTTTTAGCATGTAGGTCTTGCTATGCACACGATGACATACTGAATTAACTTGCTCCGTCCATGACAAATTATTTTGGATTTTGGATTTTGGATTTATAAATACATCTTGAAGGGTTAGAGATGGCATCGCTTCATACCTTAAATTACACAAAAGTCTGTCATGTTAAAGAACGATGTATTTTCACTTATCAGAGTTAAGTACTAATCCATGATTTTTGCTCCAAATATTAATACTATTCAAATCATCTTGTATTTTCCTCATTGCGTTATCTATGTTCATAATATCTGTTCTTATGTAGATATTAAGATCATCCGCAAACATTACATTGTTACAGTTCCGGATTACATCACGTACTCACGTTTACATAAATTATAAATAACAATGCAGACAATGTTGCGCCTTGAGGTATTCCTCTCTCGACTGTTCTCCATCCGGAAAACTTTCCCGACTGAGTTCTGACACATTGCGTTCTTACATTGAAGATAAGACTTGAACCGAAGTATCGCGAATTCTGCAAAGTTTAATGATTTCATGACGGCCAATAAAACATTACGGTCAATGCTATTAAAGGTATGACTAAAGTCGAGAGATAGTAACACGGTTATTTTTGATTCATCAAAACTTTTCCTGGTATCATCCGTTAATCTGATTAAGAGAGTTTCTGTACTATGTGTAGGTCTGTACGCAGACTCAAACTTGTTTAGAAGATCTTAGAAATTTGAAAAACCAGTTTGTCAAATATTTTCCCGAATACCGATAAAATATTGATTGGTCGATATGACGAACATTCAGTGGGGGGGGGGGGGGATTCTTTTAATTAAGGGTAATGTATAACTTTTTCTTCATATTTCAGGATAAGTACAGTTATTAATAGGTTCATTAAAAATGTGACACAAAACTTCGATTATTTCTGTTTTAGTCAGATTTAAAAATCAATGTGAATTCCATCGGGACCAACCGATTTAGACGTTATGCTACTTAATGCTTTATAAACTTCGTCAATTGTAATTTCAGATAAAAAAACAGGAGAATACTGTTAACGTTGTTTGTTGCATAATATTCTTCCAGATCAGAATCTGACGTGGAAGTAGTCATATAGGACCTCTTTGTTGTTATCCTTTCTTACAACGTCTTGATTTTTTACAATTTTCCAAAATTCTTGTGTTTTTTTGATCTTTTGAAACTGTTTTTTAAGATAATTACATTTTTCATTCCTTATCCAATGTTTTACTTTATTTCTTAAAATCCTGTATTTGTTCCATATTTCGTTTGATCGATTCCTTTTAAAGCACGTAAACAATTTGTCTCGTTCTTTCTTTTCATCTAATGTGGGGAGATTGTAAATTGCTTTAAAGTTTACTGATTGTATGTCTCTAAATAAATTCTCTTTATTGAATATTTTGAAACTACGTAGCTTTAATATTTTGCGTACCTTGGCTGAAGGATTAATCATAATACAGCAAATGATATGGTCATGAAAAGAAATTCCGGGTGCACTATGCTGACCAAGAAAATGAATCTTAGACAAATTGTTACTTTAAATTATATCCAGGGTTGAGTTTCCTCCACTAAAATGGTATGTTGGATTTAATTTGACGTAAGATAAATTAATGTCATTCCTAATATTCAAAAGTTCCCTTTTATATACGTTTTCAGCATTCTCATTCATATTAGCGTTTAAGTCACCTTGTATTAGCACATTATTAAAATCTAAAGCCTGATATTGTATGAATTCGAAAAACTCTTTTAAACCGGGTGATTTCGGTGGTGTATAAATAACGCTAAATAGACACTTATGATTTGCAGTTTTTATGGAACAGATTAAATAGTCTGGTTTGTTGGTATAATTACTATTGGATGCTTGAAGAATTTGGCATTTTCAATTTTCCCTTACATAGATTGCAACTCCACCTCTTTTTCTTACAAGTCTATCATTTCTAAACAATACATATCCAGGTAAATTAAATATATTAGTATTTAATGCCGGTTTTAAAAAGGTTTCTGTAACTGCTATTATATCCAATTGACTATTTAGAAAAATGTGTTTAAATTATTCCCAATGTGCAACGATTGACTCAACATTAATGTGTGCAATTTTGATGTGTCTTTGGCAATTTGGAAAGTATGTTTAATATAATCATTTGAAGAAGTATTTATTAAGGGCATGAGTAATTGCATAAAGAAAAAAAAACTATTTATTCTATTAATTTTATTAATTCACTTTTTTAAATATCAATTTTTTTATGTAAACGGGTATTTACGAAATGCATTATAACCATTAATTTATAAATCTGCTTTTAATTTACTAATATCAGCAGCCGATTTTATAATTATTTGTTTACTGTCTATTGTGGCTTTAACGCAAAGTTGATAATTTTATTAAACCAAACATACTTTAAATTTTTTTCTTTCTGTATTAATTTTAAATCTCTGAATAGCTTTTTATTGTGAAAGGTTAACCTGTCGTTAACATAAATTCTAGATAGTGCGCCCTCATGGAATGCTAAATCACGATTAGAAATTTGTTTCTTAACTTTTTTATATTTATCCATAACAGCATACTTATCTAATCTACGTAAAAGACTGACAATAATAATGCCAGGTATTCCACTGTCGGGATTTCCACGCGTGCAATACACATCGTTGAATGAAATGGTATCAACTGTAATAAAAGTGTGTGATGTAGGTGTATCGTATACAAAATTTTAAATAATAAAAAGTAAGTTATAAAGTAATGAAATTAGGTAAAGTTCTCCTTAAACACACAAATCGGATGAATAATGTAGATACAAACCTTACACCACTTATAGTTGTGCCTTTGACTCAGTCGGTTGATTAATAGGGTGGGTTCATTAAATTTTAATTTGCTCGATTACCATAAATGCTGCTTGATTATTTTCACTTATCCTAAATAATATAATATGCAATGTATTAATAATAAAAAAGTTCTCGGGCGCCAAATTGTTTTTGGTTGTAAATCTCGGAACAATTAAACCGAGTTTATAAAAATGTAAAAAAATAATAATATACAGACTATGTTTATTGAATATCAAATGTAATGATGAAATAATGAAGGTCTTAAAATTATGCTTAAAGTACTAAATAAATCACTACATAAATACCTTAGAAATTTTTGTACACAAACTTTTCTTTTTGACAACCTCTGGTATCTAAATATGATTACGAAGCGGTTAACCTGCATGAAATCATTCTTACATCATTGTGCAATCTTGACAATGTTATCAGACGCACCCCAAACTGAAATTATCTTTATAAAATCCGTATAAATTTCTTCTTAAAACTTTTAAATCCACTTCTTATTGCATTATTTGGAAGTTTTCCATTAAAAAAAAAATTGCAATCATAAAACGAAAAATGTAGGCAACAATAAAATCAAATGCGCACTTAAGATGTGATTACGTTGTAAAATGAAGTTATGATAAAAGTGTAATTAAAGTAAAAAATGGTATAAAAAATAAGTAAAGAAAGCGCCTAAAAAGAGCAAATGCTTTAATTTTATGTAAATGTATTAAAAATATATCTTACCACCAATTCGATGCACTTTCACATAAATTTAGGTAAAAATCAAAAATAAGCAGCTTCCTGCTTCGACATTAAACAGGAAGTGAAAAAAATGGAGGCTTTCGAAGTAGATGATGCGGTTGTGCGCACAAGATATGAGCAGAATACTTAACGCAGACGCGTTGCGTATAAGATAAGAAATGAATAAAAATTTAAAGTAGGAATATAAATCTTTACGAAAGTATGCACTATGTAGATATGGAAATTAAGTTGCCTACCTCATAACCATATCTCAATAATTAAAATTTTCTTGTATTTAGAACTAAATGAAGGAAAGACCTTAAATTGAGGTATATTTTATACAACACAAAAAAGAGTTGTTACACAACATTGTGACCTATGTTATTAAAAGCTTCTTTAGTCAAATTCAATACATTTGCATTATGCTTAAAAGGTACGCTGTGAATTTCCAAATCATTTACCATTAATTTTTGTTCGCAGTCGTTATTGATTGCCTCTAACTCGCTAATTTTTAACGTAAAGTTCTTGTGAAAGCTAGCAACTTCGTTCATTCTATCAATTAGTGCTTTAATATTATTTGAGTTCTCATCTATAAGCGTTGAGTTTTTTTCAATCATTTCGGAATAATGATTGAGTGCTTCTGTAAATTCACGGTTATGCCTATTTACGTCTTCACGTAATAATTTAATTTCCGATATTAAAGAGGCCATATCCTCATGGGGCACTTCTCGCAAGAATTGCCTGCATGACTCTTGGCAGCTTGCACATGCCTATTCTTTATTATTAGCACGCAAATATAGATAGTCTTCTTTTACCAGATCAGCACATTTTAAGTGAAACACTTGATCACACTTAACACACGTTATTTTATAAGAATTGTGGACAAATCCACTGTTACATTTACTACACTTGTCGGACATTTTTGAAATACGTGTTAACACATTCGTGGCTGGAAAGAGAGATCGAGAGAGAGAGAGAGAGAGACCAGAGAGGCGAGGAGGATTAACTTCTTTTACAGAAAACATTCGCTAGTTTAAAAATACACCATTACATACCACTACAAACAAACAAGTCTCCTTTTAAAACTAAATGTAACATAGTTAGGGAAGTTTTTATCGGGTACGTTCGGATATGCATACATTCAGGAGACGGACCTGTAGGGAGATGAAGTGGAAACGGCCTTGGTTGAAAGCCTCGCGTCGCAATATTTTACCTATATGACGTGAAAAGTATCCAAAAAGACGTCGATTATAGGACCTGCAGTTTTCAGCTTCAGAGCTCCTGCCCACGCCGTCTTGCTAAATGCATCGATAACCGTCATTATGTAATTATATCCGTTATTATATTTGCTTAGATTTCGCATATGGCAAAATGAACCGCCTGCCATAACTCAAATATGTACCTGTTTCTAGTAAATTTTCTCACTACAAGTTTATGCACAGTGTACGCTTCTGGTTTCTGTAACCACGCTCTGATATCTTCTCTAGGCGCATGTTTATAGATCTAATCTTTTCTTTGACAGTGGTATTTTTGCTAACGCAGAACTTTGTGTAAAACTATCTTATGTGATGGCATTACAATCTCTTATAGGTAAAACTCCTTATCTTTCTCACGCTTATTGTAATTCTCCATCTACCTGCCCTTTCGCATTAACCATAGGCTCGTTAGTGCGATTATTTCTTACCAATATGAAGAGGAATGCTGGTATGCAGCCTCTAAAAATTTCGAGTTATCAGGTAAAATCTGTCTTGTAAAAAGCTGTATCAGAGCTTTGTCACGTGGGTTTTTAAAGAAGATTACGTAATGAGTGTTGAGAGAGATATCTCGCTGTCCACGTCCTTAATGATATATTTTTTGCATTAAGAAAAACACACTTAGATTTCTATGACAACCCTTTGTAAAAATATCAACCACCGAAACATTAGTTTCGCGCATTGGATCATCAGTTATTGTTAAGACCGGTTTTTCACCGCCAAACTGCTCCATATCAGGTGAACCCTTTTGAAATTCTACTGAGAGATCTTTGAATAACGGTTGCCACTCGCTGTAGAACCAGATAATTTTTCCAAAAGCTGTATCGCAGACTGTTTCGATATTTTTTTGGAAAATCCACGATGAAAAGCGATTTCCCACAACCCTATGACCCTGCCGAAAAGGGAATGCTTGAACTGACCCTCTATATCAAATTGTGTTACTAGTATACTCTATCTTTTCTCGTGGTTTCCATCAAAACTGTGATTTGTGTTTCTAGCATGTAAACGTCGAAGATTGACAATGAAGGTCGCTTTATTTACTCTTTTAATAGTATCAAAGTAATCCTATTGTTTTTTTTAAATATCTACTGAAGTCAACACGCGTTTTAAAAATGGTGCAATAACAATAATAGTTATATATTTGGTGTATACCTAATGATCATACCTAATTACTCAATCACTCATTTACTTTTATAGTAATTTTTGTGTGTATGCTGTTGTTGAAGGTTGACTTTACGTCACGCTCTCAAGGTGCAGTTTTGTATGTACACACCATATACTGTTGAAGGCTGACCTCAAGGTAAAATGAGTATGTTGTCGTTGTTGTTACTTAATTACTCATTTATTCAAAGTAATTTTTGCATGTGCAATGCTGAAGGTTGACTTCAAGGTGAAATCGCTATACATAAATACATGTTAACTTAAAAATTCCAAGGCCAACCGCTTCTATAAAATATCAATAATACAGGGTCTTTTCACCCATTACAATGCATGAATCCTCCGTTTTATGTTCAAGGTGACATTTTACAATTTCGAGGTCGTTTTTCAGATATTGAAAAAATTTGAGCTAACATGAATTTTTTGGTGCTAAATTATGTGTCGTATCAACAATTGCATAGAACATAATCGATTTGTTTAAGGTCTATGTCTGGATATTTTTATATCTTTTGTAATATGCAGCTATTTCAGAAGTATTTGCTAAAAATCAAAACTGATCCTAATAAATATTAATAACAATAAAGCAGATTAAATAAAATCTTTTTATTATTATGAAGTACGCTTGTCATCATCATCTTTACATGTCTTATCTTATCTATTGATTCTTTTTTCCCTTGGAATACAAATTGAAATTTCCAACCAGGGGGCCACGACAAGATGCGAAGGTCCGAGAACAAGTTCCTATACCTGTCTTACAAGACTAGGGACAGAGACTGGGTGAGACTGAGAAAACAAAAATAGACGTTATAACCTTGACTTTTTGAATTAAGTTATTGATTTAAAGGTTAAAATAATTAAATTTTTATCAGGTTTAATTTTTTTTCCAACCGGATTTGGAATATAGAAAAGATTTTAACATTTGTTTTATACATTTAATATACGGACAAATATGAGTAAGCGAAAAATACTTTTGTAGCGGCTGATTCACCGTTGCCTTTATTTACTAATATAGCACAACGCTGTGATGCAATTACGAAACATTCAATTTCAATAGAATAAGTAAAACACATTTAAAAGTTAAACCAGTTAAATTACTTAGTATGCAAATATGCAATAACAATTATTACAATATAAATAGACCAATGTTCTAAAGGAATTGTAAAGTCATGCATTCTTATCAACACACTTTTCACTATTATAAATAGAAGTAACTAGGTAAAACTAGAACAGATTGTAAACATATACTAAACAGATACTATAGGTACCTGTAAGAGTAGTACTGAAACGTTCTTGTCGTTAAGTACATCATTGTTAATGTGTGCAATAAATAATCTTTCTAAAACATGTAAGGATAAATATTAATACACCACTCTAACCTTAACCAAACACCAATTGGGGTTAAATACTACATAGCGACCCTGCCGAAACAGAATACACCGAGATCTGAAGATTACAAGACTAACGAATAATACCAAAAGTGATGGGACAGTCCGCCACAAAAGAAGAGGTGATCATCCCACAAGCAGGTAACAACGGTGGTCAGTCCTCAGTGCTGGTTCTTTTAATAATTTTGTGGATGGTATGGACAAAATGCAAGAAAGTTATAGCTGGGACAATACGGGAAGAAGCCGCAAGAATCAATGCCAGGTTACATGCAGTTTAGAAGAAAGAGTGCATTCGCAACTTTGAATCAACCCTGACGACGCAACAGTACGATCAACAAGTGCGGTGCATAAAAAACGCAAGGAACATGTGTAAGTGACAGTGTTTAATTTTAAGATAATAATTGTATAGGCTAGATAAGTTTAGAAAAAAATTTTTTATGTCAATCACTTGGGATCAATATTTGCAAGACATTATAAGCATAAAAGACCAAATTATTAAGCAGTCAAAGCGGGCTATAAAAAAGGAAGTACCCAAAAGTGAAAAAATTAGAAAAGAAATAGGCGAACAGTTAGTACAGTTATTTAATCATTTTACTAAAAGCGTAAGAAGTCGATTTGAAAAGTTAAACGATAATCAAAGGGTGGTAGTTAAAGAATTATTCTGGATCATTCGAGATAAAGTAATAAGGTCATTTCAAGCGTTACAAATAAATTATAAAATTCCTAATAGCTACGTTAAACAAATAAATCCATTAGAAGAAGACATTAACTATAGTGACGAGGACTCAACTATTGAAAACATGACTTTAACTAACATTGAATTTTTTAACTTAGCTAGTAGGATTCTCCCGCAGGAATTTGACGGAAATCCGACAAAACTACGCCCATTCGTAGACGCACTTATATTATTAAATGAAAATTCAGCGGATCATGACAATAATGCCGTAGCTTACGTTAAAACACGCTTAATAGGTAAAGCACGCGATTTAGTGGCGAATGAAAATTCAATACAAGCAATTGTAGATGTTTTAAAAAATGGAATTAAGGGCGATAGTTCACAGCTTTTAACCGCGAAACTTTTAAATTGCAATCAAATATTTTCGTTGCTACATTTATGGAACAAAATTTCTCATTAAAACTGATCATCGTCCTTTAGTTTATTTATTTTCAATGAAAGACCCAACTTCTAAATTAACGAGAGTTCGTCTTGAACTTGAAGAGTACAATTTCGAAATCCAATATGTTAAAGGTCAAGACAATGTTTGCGCTGACGCATTGTCTAGGATTAGTATAGACGATTTAAAAAATATGCACAACAATGCGACACAAATACCCGCTATAACTAGGTCAAATGCAAAACCAAACACAACTACCTCAACGAATAAACTAACGCAAAGTAAGGGTAATTCCAATAAAAACAATAAAAATGACGTTTATATAAAACCTAAAGTTTACGAAGTTATAGACAATTCCGAGACACTTAAATTGCCATTAGTAAAATTCGAAGTTAACGATGCATCATTAAAAATGACAATTATGAGTAAAAGAAAATTATGCGCACAAAACGAAATCTCAATTACTAACGATGATAATTCTGCACTAGAGCAATTATTATTTAAGCTAGACAGTATGGCTGGTGATTATAAATTTCAAAAAGTTAAAATAAACCTAGGTGATAATATATTTAAAAAATACTCTATTAATACATTTAAGGATGTAGGAGAAAAGTGCCTTAGAAAAACAACTATTGTTTTATGTAATAAAAGAAAACTTATAACAAATAAAAATGAGAAATTGAAACTTATAGAACAATTTCACGATAATCTACTACTAGGAGGTCATTGCGGTCAAAAACGGTTACTGAAAAAACTAAAGTTCTGTTATTTTTGGGAACAAATGTCTCGCGTCGTAGCGCTTTTTGTTAAAAAATGTCACAAGTGCCAAATTAATAAAATCAAATTAAAACAACCAGAACCAATGACTATAACACCGACTCCTCAAAAGCCATTCGATATCGTATGTATTGATACGATTGGGAAACTACCAACATCAAATGATGGGAATCAATACGCTATAACAATACAGTGTGAACTAACAAAATACATAGTGATAATACCAATCCCTAATAGAGAGTATTTAGTAAAGAATTTCGTTCTTATTTATGGGCCTATGAAAGAAGTTCGAACAGACATGGGCACAGAATATAACAATCAGGTATTCGACAATGTAACTAAACTACTCTCGATCGAACATCGCATATCCACCGCATATCATAGTCAATCTATAGGGGGTTGTAAAAGAAACCACCATGTTCTGAATGAATATTTACGTATGTATGTAAATGATTCAA
This sequence comes from Vesta saturnalis, assembly GCA_036346205.1. Lineage (NCBI taxonomy): Eukaryota > Metazoa > Arthropoda > Insecta > Coleoptera > Lampyridae > Vesta > Vesta saturnalis. The sequence continues at coordinate 698,579 of JARFJB010001925.1, forward strand.
AATCAGATTGGTCCACTTGGACACAATATAATGCATTTTGTTATAACACAACACCGAGTACGTACCATAATTATACTCCATTCGAGCTGGTATTTGGCAGAATTGTCATTATCCCAGAGTCACTAAACGGATCACGTGTAGACCCTATTTACAATATGGACGCTTATGATAAGGAATTACGGTATAGGTTCCAATACGCTCATAAGCGAGCGAAAGAGCACTTAGAAAAGGCTAAAATAGACCGTGCGACTGCTCATAATGCCAATGCTTGTCGACAAAATTTGAAACCAGGTGATCTTGTTATACTAACCAATAAGGAACGACACAAATTTGATCTTTGGTACCAGGGTCCGTATTCAGTGGTTAGTGTTCAAGAACCGAATTGTACAATTAAAAATGTAGACGGAAGACAGTTGACAGTACACAAAAATCGAGTACGAAAATATATGTCAAAGTAGTATGTTAGAACATAAGTATAGTTTTAAGAGTGTGAGTAGAGATAGATAATGTACCTTAATAAGGGATGGATACTTGTAGTTAGTTAGTTATTTTATACCTTAGACATGTACTTGTAATTATTTTATGTATTTAACTACGTAATCTTCTTAATTCAAATCAAATCTTTTCCTTTATTCGAGAATGCCCTCGCAAGTGGCCATAGCAAGGATCATTCTCCTAAAAGGGGAAGGTGTGATGCAATTACGGAACATTCAATTTCATTCAATTTCAATAGAATAAGTAAAACACATTTAAAAGTTAAACTAGTTAAATTACTTAGTATGCAAATATGCAATAACAATTATTACAATATAAATAGACCAATGTACTAAAGGAACTGTAAAGTCTTGCATTCTTATCAACACACTTTTCACTATTATAAATAGAAGTAACTAGGTAAAACTAGAACAGATTATAAACAGATACTATAGGTACCTGTAAGAGTAGTACTGAAACGATCTTGTCGTTAAGTACATCATTGTTAATGTGTGCAATAAATAATCTTTCTAAAACATGTAAGGATAAATATTAATACCACTCTAACCTTAAACAAACACCAATTGGGGTTAAATACTTCAACGCTGAAGTTAGGTGCTGGCCACATCAGATTCCTTTTATTTACAATACAAATACATTTATTAAGATAGATAAAAACGGCATCGTGTGTAAATTTAAGTAGAAATTATTAATATGTTTTGCATAGTGTTCTTACGTTTAAATAATTAACAGAATATATTGCAAAGCTATATTCTTATGTGCTTTGTATCAATTCTTATTATTAACGATATGTCAGTTACAGCTTCACAAACATAGCTCTGCGGCTGAAGTAATAAAAATAAACCCCGCCTATTGTTGCGCAGTGGTCAACAGAGAGATGGGAACGAGAGTAGTCACTTAAATAGAAGACGTACAGTTTTCATCTTCAATAATGAAAAAAAATAGGTGATGACTATTTAAATAATACATATCTATTCATGTACTTTAACCTGTCGAAACAGTGATTAATTTGTACCTGGATATCTCATATTGTGGTTAATTAGCATTGTACAAAAAATTTAAAAATCGATATTTATTAGAAGGCTATATTGAACTGTTTCTCCTGCCATACATTAATCTTTATTGCCATACTTGCATTGCAACTTTTATATTTAATAGATGAAATCAACTCTCCAGAAATCATAATTAAATCAATTGGGCAAAAATGATTTTAATCTTACGAAATATCAGATTTTAAAAGTGTTGAATTTGATTCTTATATAATCGCTGAATTAGAACAAACATTAAATTCTTTTCGACTTCTAGATACGGCTAATCATTTATCTATTCCCTACAATTCAATCACACGAATCATTTTTTCATCAATCGTGCGCGCGTAGTATCTGTCTTTTTCCGTACTAATGCGTTCTCTTCTTTGTGTACACAGGAGGCTGAAATTCTCACCCGCGGAGCAATCCTTGTCAAGCTTTACATTTTAAACATTTCTAATTTTGACCATACAATAAAAGAAAAGTAGTTTTTCATTGACTATAACCGTTCATCGTTACTGTAGGTGACGCTAATATTATTAATTAAGTACAAGTGAAAAAATTTGTCTTTATTTTTTAATGATTACGAAAGCGCAAAAAATATTCATTTGATTTCATTACAGGTTACTCAGTATTATATTGTAATATACTGGAAGATCGTTTGTGGTATAGAAAAATACGTGTGAAACTCATATCTATGTATGTATTTTATTTTAAGCTTAAGATGCACAGTCCACAAGGTGTATAAAATATAGCAACACTAGAATAATTGTTAGTACAGTTGCATTTAAGTAGTTTGATTTTCGGATTGGCTCGTAAATATTAAGTCTATTTGCATTTTCACTTTTACTTATAGTAAGGTGTTGGAATACTCCTCTTAGTACACAAAGTATAACAAAAACGATTTAAAATTGATTCACCTGTAGCGGCTGTATCAAATAGTTAATGATAGTCCGAGCAGTACACTTGTATTCTATGTAGAGCAATCGTGAAACACGATTTTACAGAAAGGTACAGCCTGTGTAATTCGATGTGAGAAAAGCACAGTATTTGAAATTAATGTATAACTAGAATTGGAATGTATGTGTAACTTTTTTAACGTATTCATACATAACATGTAAATTATAGAGTTAATCACCATCAGTTAACACTAATCGAGTATTCTGTTAAAATAATACGTTATTAAAATATAGAAAACAAAAAAAATGTTACAAAATTTGACCTTTATAACAATTTATATGTCGAAAATGAAGATTGATGGCCTTAGTAATCTAAAATATAAAAGCAGGGTCAGTAAAAATTCTAGATCCGTTAATTAATGTAAACATTTTGCTCTCATGATTATTATTCGACCTTGCATGGTTACAGGTGAATAATTGCGAGCACCTCAACTATAGCGTAATTTTACTTTAATTAATTGAACGAACTTATATAATTTAGTGCTTATTTTTCTATATCTAATAGGCATCATTCTTAGTATTCAGGAAAACAATCAGTAGATTTAGGAATTTTTGTTAACGTGAACAAAGCAATCAAGTTGTAAATTTTAATAATAATTAAATTAAATTATTACATCTTGATAATGTTACGGCATAAATCATACCGATTATACTCTTAACTTTAAGGGATCAAATTTTAACGCTTTTAGAGAAATCGTGCTTTGTAACTGCCTGAAACTAGATCACTTTTGAGTCGTCCCAATCTGTACGAATTAACCAATGGACTGTAATCGTAAATTATTGAATAGTGTTATAGAATATGAACAAAAATATAAATCGACAAATATGACATTTTCTAAGTTATGATTCCCTTATCTGAAATTGACAAATTTTTTTACACTTTCCCATAAGGGTATTCTTATATACCTTGTTCAAACTTGATAAATGACGGTCCAACTTTATGATTTTATTTTTTTATCTTTCACGACTTATTTAATAAGGTCCGTGTGCAATGATATCGACAAGCATTGACGCAGCCGCTCTTATGAAACATGACGTTAGTAACCATTTGCCGCAACATATGTCATAGTACGGCCATAATAAATATAACTTCAAATATTAACATTTGACGTTTAATGTTTAGGAGTGCCCAAATTATTCGAAATTACGCAAAGAACAAAAAATCAAATTGAAAATTGATTTAATTTATTTTACAAATTGTTACTAACAATTACCAATTATGGGTAACACTGCAATTATTTTCTATTTAGTGTTGGTGTACTATCATAAATGTTGCGGTAAATGGTTACAATGGCATGTTTCATAAGAACGGACCCCCTTTCTTTCCACTCGTAAACATGAATAGTCAAATTTCAATTTTCAGGTTATATTTAGTATGGGCGCACCACCACATGTGTTGCGGCAAATGTTATTGCAACGTCCTGTTTCATAAGAGCGGCTGTGTCGGGTAATTTTTGATCGTGCCGTATAAACAACCTTAAAAATTACACTCATTATCCTAGTTGCTCAAGTATACTATGCAGCAAAAACAAATTTTATTACGGACGAAAGCTGTGAAACCGAAAATACAGACACAGTATATAAAAGATTATGAGAAATGTATGTCAATTTGTTGCAGTGAATGTTGTTCACTATAACACCGATCATTCTTTTCGTATCATTTTCAACCAATCATAACATCCAATTAAGTTAAGTTACCTCGTATCATTTCTATATACATGATTATACCAAGAGTAACCCTTTTACTGGGGAATAATTGCGATAAATAATCAGTTGCCCTTCTAGCGTTATGTGGTGGAGTATTGTCTTGTTGGAACCAGATATTATTCAAGCAGTTGAGGCAAATATTATAATCGATGTAATCCGTGAGAGTAGAATGGGGGCACTTGAGCTCCTGACGTCAAAATCAATTAAAAGAGGGGGGGAGTGTGGCTGTGGGTGGGTGTCGTAATAGGGCGGAGGGGTGGGGCTGGTTTTCTTTGGGGTCAATTTTAAACCCCTTGACGGCCTTTTCAACCCCTAATTAAGGCCCTTTTGGCTGTATTAAGAACCGTATTGTCGGTACACTCCAGGGTTTAGGGGTACGGAGCGGTAATGTAACTGGTGTGCGGGGTAACATTGGAGGCGGTCAAAGTCCAATCATTTTAATTATGAGTCATAATCAAAGCCCTCCGCCATTTTGTTTTTAATTATTAGTTATAATCAAATTTCTAGGCCATTTTGCTTTTAATTATGGGTCATACGCAAACTCCGCGGGCATTTTGTTTTTAATTATGACGCCATAATTAAAAGTAGTGACCCGTATCAATTAATAAATCAATTAATGAAATATATACGCAGGTTTTAATTTTGCTCCAATTATCACATTGCAAATAGTATGGAAATAAACTACTTATCGGTTTTCCCAATCATTAGCTAAAGTAATTATTTTCTGGGTTTCCCCAGTTATGTAGTCACCAATAACACACTTTCACTATCCAAATACCTATATCGTGTCTGGGGAATACCCTAATAATTACGAAAAAGCAATCACGTTGACCTTCATTTCCAATTTCAAAGCATAAATCACTCTCAATTAAATCAAACAATCAATTAATCAAATCAAAGCAAATCAATCTGTTGTAAATTATCAGTCGGCCATCTTGGAGGCCATTTTTGTTTTGATCGGAAATTTTAAATTGTATTCTAGTAAGGGGGGCCTCATACTAACTCATAGGACAGTTGGAGGAACTTGTCCTAGGGTCGTCTCCCCTTGTCAGGTCTTCGTTCCTTGTCGCCCCTTGTCAGGTCTTGGTTACTTGACGGTACATTTCTCTCCCCACCCCACCCCACTCCCCTCTCTCTCTCTCTCCGCCCTCTCTCTCTCTCTCTCTCTCTCTCTCTCTCGATTTTTGTCACGCGAAAAGAAAGTGAACATCATATTTCCAATTTCAAGGACAGTCCAACTTTCACGTAATTAGCTAACTAGGGTTTTTCCAGATACAGTGGATGTACTTTAATAATAGTGAAAGGTTCTTATTGAGGTTACATAACTGGGGGACATCCAGAAAATGATCACTTTATATTAATGATCGCTGAGTATATTATTCAGTTATAAACAAGACACCGAAAGTGAATGTGTTACTACTGTGTGCAGCTGTTTACCGTGTCAATGAGTTCTCCCAATAAGATTATCCAAAACAACCCTGACAAGTACTAGTTTTTATTTTAACCCTTACCCCTTACTTTATTTACTTTATTTAATTACTGGGAGGCCTGATTTCAAGCTTGGTTGTTTGCTGTTGTGTAGGTTTTTTTCACTTTATGGTTTTTTTATCACTATATGCAAAACTCGATAAGCAATGTACACGCTAGTTTGAGCAATATGGTTGTTATTATGGTTGTCTAATGATAATGATGAGTGTAGGTGAAATAAAACACAGTACCTCCTGTAGCTGTCTTACGCAATGAAATCGGTGTTAACTTAAAATCACGTGTATTATCAAAATTAGAAGTGAAAGTTGCCTTGTATTTTTGCCCCCGGGCATTTTCAAAACGAAATAGTCCGTTCAAGCTTGTTTCTAAATCTAGCGCTCTTTTTGCCAGAGGTATTTTCGATAAGACATTCCTTGTTTGTCAAATAATATAGTGATCTGATTTCGAGTTTGGTTACATATTTGCTAGTGTATAGGCATTTTTAACTAGTTTAACTGTAAAACGTATTTTTACCACTGTATGTAAAACGTTGCGATAGCGTTAATTTGACAGAAGTGTCGAAGGCCATCCCATGTATTTTTGAATTGACGTTGGTTTTCGCAAACTATAAGTTTAGCGAAACTAAAATTTCAACTTTCGCGTCAAGACCTGACGAGGGGCGACGAGCCTAGAACAAGTTCCGGAGACCTGCAACCGTCTTATGCGTTAGTATGAGGGCCCCCTTACTAGAATACAATTTCAAATTTCCCGTCAAAACAGAAATGGCCTCCAACATGGCCGACAAACAAGTTACCCTAAAAAATTTAATTATGACTTATAATTAAAACCAATTGACAGTAGAATTTTGGGGCGAAGACCCGAGATCAAGTTACGGTGTCCTCTTCTTGCTTTATGAGATAGCATGAGGGTCCACTTAGTGGAATACAATTTCATATTTCCCACCAAAACAAAATGACGTACAAATTTTATTATGACTCATAATTAAAAACAGATTGATTTGCTTAGTTGATTTTATTTGATTTGATAAATTGATTTAATGGAGATTGACTGATTTGGTTTGGTATGCTTTGAAATTGGAAATGAAGCTAATAACTGGGTTTTTCCCAGACACAATAGAGGTATTTGAATAGTAAACGTTTGTAATCTGTGATTACATAACTGGGGAAACCCAGAAAATAATTATTTTATGTTAATGATTGGGAAAACCTATAAGTAGTTTATTTTCATACTACTTTCAATGTGAAAATTGGAGCGCAATTAATACCTGTTTATGTATTTGATTGATTGAGATTGATTGATTAATTTATTTGGGTCAGTACTTTTAATTATGACTCAACTAAAAATAAAATGGCCGCGGAATTTGATTATGACTCGTGTTTAAAACAAAAGGACTGTGATAGGAATTTGATTATGACTCATAATGAAAATGTAAGCCGTAACAGCGGCGAAGGCCCTTGAGCAAGTTGCTGCGTTCTATACCTGTCTTGCACATTAGTGTTGGCACCCTTATTAATATATAATTCAAATTTCCCGCCAAAACAAAATGGCCGCGGGCTTTGATTATGACTCATAATTAAAATAATTGATTTGGCCCACGCGACTACCTCAACTATTATGACGGCTAATTAAAAACAACATGGCTGCGTAATTTGCTTACGCATCACAATTAATACAAAATTTGAATTTGATTACACATGATACACATTCTAACACATACTGAAAATAATTGGACTTCGACCTCCCCCGCTCCTTCCCTACGTGACTACCACCACGATTGGATTATGACTCAATTAAAAACAAGATGGCGAAGGAGTTTGATTGTGACGTCATAATTAAAAATGAAATGGAGGACTTTGAGTATGACTCATAATTAAAAACAAAATTACGGAGCGTTTTGATTATGACATAGTTAAAAACAAAATGACCGCGGAGTGTAATTGTGACGTGATAATTAAAAACAGAATGGTTGAGTACCTTGATTGTGACTTATAATTAAAAATAAAATGGCGGAGGGCTTTGATTATGACGTCATAATTAAAAACAAAATGGCCGTGGACTTCGATATGACGTCATAATTAAAAATAAAATGGTGGAGGACTTTGATTATGACACATAATTAATAACAAAATGGTGGAGGGCTTTGATTATGACGTCATAATTAAAAACCAAATTACCGCAGAGTTTAATTACGACGTGATAATTAAACAGAATATTTCAGGACTTTGATTATCACTCATAATTAAAGAAAATGGCGGAGGGCTTTGATTATGACGTGATAATTAAATACAAAATGGTTGACGACTTTGATTATGACTTATGATTAAGAACAAAATGGCGAAGGGCTTTGATTATGACGTCATAATTAAAAACAAAATGGCTCCTACCACACACACCAGTCACGTAACCACTTCGTACCCCTAAACCCTGGTGTGGACTAACAGAAAGGCATAAATATATCCAAAAGGGCCTTACTTAGGGGTTAAAGTGCCATCAATGGGTTGAAAATGCCGTGAAGGGGTTGAAAATCACCCACGCAAAGAAGTCGGTCCCACCCTCAACCCCCACTATGACCCCGATCCACAGTCCCACTCAACCATCCACCACTTTTAATTGATTATGACGTCAGGGACTGAAGTGCCCCCATTCTACTCGTGTGATATGTCCTTAAAAAAATGTTATGCAGCTAAATTGTCTTCGTAAATGTATGGACCAATGATAGTGTTGTCAAATAAGCCGACCCATATATTTAGAGCTAATAGTACTTGTGGTAGCCGACATTGATGTAAATATGGGTTTTCAAAGGACCACATGTGTTCGTTATGACGATTAAACATACCTGGGTATGTAAACTTACGCTCGTCAGTGAGTATGATGTTAGAAATGAAGTTTGGATTTTGTTCTAATTGATCCATGAAATTCCTACAAAGCGTTACTCGCCGTTCACGATCTCAAGGATGCAGTACTTGTGTGACATGAATTTTGAATGGGCGATATTTATTTTTTTTAGTACTCTTCATACAAGCTATCGCGATGCATTCGTATTTGTTGCGATGGCCGTGTGGAAGTAGGAAGATTATGTTGAATCTATTGGAAAATTATTTATGGATATGTTTAATGATTTTTAGTAATTTACCTACTGCCCCTAAAATATCCTCCTCATACTCGCCCAAATTTCTATGTAGCGATAAAACATAGTTTTGAGCCTTTATGGATACCGCTCTAGGTACAACTGAAGTTTAAGCGAACTATCAAAGATGTGTTTATATTAAACAAAATAATGCTTGTTCTTTCCAAAGCACTCTTCTTTCAGTTATATTCATTATACATCCATAGTTTAGTTTTTATCTGTTATTATCAGGATTAACCATTTAATTTTAAACACTGCAAATTGAAACAAAATGTTTTTTTTTAAACAAAAGAATGCATGTTCTGTCCAAAGCACCCTTCGCAAATAAGGTTTTTTCCAATATTTTGATGGAATCTTGAAGTCGAATCATACCATGTAATATATGATCGTAATCAGCAAAAAGAGATTCACTCAAAAATGTAAAAATCCAATAAGGCTGCCATAAGAAATGAAAAAGTTAACCACTATAACTTCTAGATCTAGAGTACCTTGAAATTTTGGATTTCTCGTAAAAAAATGTGTTAATAGTGTTTCAGGAAAAAGGAAAATTGCAAGTTCTTTGGAAAAATCTCGGCAACATCCGAAATTTCGTAGACATATTGTTGCCCACTAAAATGCGCAACTTTGCTCTAATTTAACCGACATTGTATCTCTTTAAATAACTGAGATCCTCTTGTTGGAACTTGAAAAACGGGCAACCTATGTATATATATATATATATATATATATATATATATATATATATATATATATATATATATATATATATATATATATATATATATATATATTTATTTATTAATAATTAATATTTGGGTTATTTGGCAATGAATTACTTTAGTTTTTTGTCGATAAGTTCTTCAGGACCATAAAATTACGTTATAAAATATAAAATTAAGAATATATATGAAGAAAGTGGTAAAATTTTGAATTTAAAATGACAATGACATATGTATGCGAACTACAATACTATTAAAATAATTGCTTAGATATCTAGATTACAAAAATTTTGATTTATACAATTCAAAAAGATTAGCATAACTTCTGTTGAAATTATTAGTATCAGAAGATCTGAAAATGAATCAATAAATCATTTCTAATAATAATCTCTCTTTACAGTCATTGGAGAAATCCATAATTTGTAAATTATTCAACTTTAATAATTCACAAATTAAATTAAAGTGAAGCTGAACTATTCATTGAACAGAATGGCGGCCACATTGAACAACTGCTTTGAAGAGTCGTTTGTAGCGTCATTAAATTTTTTTTTTTGTAATTCATATTAATCTTCTCGACTGAGTTTAATTATCATTGGCGTTATTTGTATCATTATTTTCAGAATAAAATTTTCTACAATTTTCATTACACCGTCTTATGTGTTTAGTAGCAATTTATCGAAGTTATTTTACGCTGAACTTGAAAAAGTATATTTCCTAACCCCACTTTTTTAATCTTTTCACGCAATGTTCTTAAAGACCGCAAGCGATACAGTTCTGGGTTCCATTTTTTTAAGTTTCTCAGGTTAAAAACTATGAGAAACCACTAAATTTGCCCCTTAATTTACCTTCCCGGAAATTCAGTCTGGCTTAATATCCATTTTTGCTTAGGAACATGTATATGTATACATATATATATATATATATATATATATATATATATATATATATATATATATATATAGTACTGGCTATAACGTGAAAATGTTGTATAATCTAATCTAATTTCTCAATTTTACTAAATGGGGATATATGTAGATTCTTATTATAATAATAATTTTATAAAAAAAATATATTTGCGCCGTACTAACTCAAGATCTCGTTTGGGGATAGGGTTCAATTGCTATAAACATTGATTGTTGGCAAAATAAGTTAAGTCTGGGAATATTCATGTAAATGAACAAATTGTATTTTGTAATAAATAGTTACAATGTGAAACCAACTTTGTTGAAGTCTGCACAAACTACGCATGCGTTGCGTACTTAAAACTGAATTAAATGTAGCCTGTCAAAAATGTCTGCAAATGATCTAAATTATTGAGCACAATTTTAATTTTGTTTGAGGTAAAATTATTAATTTTATAACAACACCGATTCACTTACTTTTCAGATATTGACACGTGTATTCGTACAAACATTTATACATTATAAAAAAAATAAATACAGGACATCAAAAAAAATAATCAATGCAATAGGGTTACGATAGAGAAATACAACTCACATGTGTTGCTGCAAATTCCAAACAATGGCCATGTCAGGTTGCTCCACATTAAACATTGGACGTAGACTTCCTTCCATAAATCGGTGATATTGCCTTGCTGTTCCAAATATGCTGCTTAACATTCCATAATTTCATCCAAAACAAATAACTGCTGACTATTCTTCATGTGGTAAATACGATGTACTTACAATGCTCAAATACTTTCAGACAAGCACTTTATTTTATTTTTTCTTTTAAAATGTTGTATTGATTATTTAATAATTTCTCGGATTTAATTTTGTATTTTAATTTTATATAAATTTTTGTATTCACATGCACCTTTATTTTTAGATTCCGTTATGAAGTGAAAATTTATTTTATGATCTTAATCACTGTCAACAAAATAAACATCGAATCCAAAACAATTGAAGAAATTTATTAACATAAAAAAATGCCGATGTTTACACACGATTTTGAAAAAAGAAACAATTACAATTTTATCGACCATATGTGATCGGTAACCTTATTTTTAAATTTAGTTATAGGTTAAACAATTGTTTCTGATGTGTCAACTCTACGTCGATCGCATGTTTAAAACCGATAATGTTTACGAGAATTGTTACTTACATGTTAACACAAATAACACTAACACTATGACTTGTTAGTCACAAAAAAATGTCAAAAGCAAGAGAGTGAGAAATCAGGAGCAATTCCTTTTATACATTTCTCCTGGATACCAAATGGTCAATTTTTTCTCTACATTACACACAAAAGATTCTAGCTTCTGATTGGTCTAAACAATATTGTAAAATTAACTAAAACATAAATTATACTATATCTTTTTTTAAACAATTCGGATTTGATTTTTAATTACAGATTTGGAATAAGCGCAACATTCCGCATAAAATGACACCTCACAAGCCCTATTTTGGTTCGATGATTTTCATTTTAACAACTTGTAATCTAAATTTACTAATATCAAAAAAAAGATTACATCCTACAACTAAACTAATTACATATTCAAACTCCACATAAAAAACTGTATCAGAATACATCTATTTCAACCCCTTTTTTTAACTTTTACAAAATTTCCAGTTTCACATAAAAATTTAGGTAGTTAACCCAACTTTTCTAATTTTATGTTTAGATTACGTATTTATAGTTAAATTCCTTGTGGAAATGACGGAAACCTACTATTAAATATTTTTATGATTTATTCTAAACTTAACTTACCCTATAAAAACTATAATTTTGTAAAATTCTTACATATAATACTTACCCTAACTTAATATAAATTTACTTTTAATTTGTGTAATAAATGTCTATAACACTTGAAATGTTCATAAAGTGTGTTCTTATATTTGTCTCTAACACAAATACTTCACTTGTACTCCATAATTCTTAATTTTGTCAATTCACATTTTCATATTGTTTAACTATTATGTCAATTATTGTATAAAATTTGCAATTACATATTAAATATCACACTGCACAATTGTTGTTCATGTTCTTAATTATGTTTTTAAGTAACTACCACTTCTTATGCACGTTTTATATACTTTGTCTTTGAATTACTAATATACTGTGTTCGTACCATAACCCTTTCTTTCATATTTCAAATAGTTTATGCATTGTACCTAATACTATACATCATTCTACATATTATAATTATCATACTCCATGTGATCAATATCTGATATGTGTTTAAAATGCTAGAATTCATTGAATGAAATGAGAAATTACTCAAATATGTTACACGAAACTAATCGTACCCACTAATATGCATCTTGTTGACCTTTCTCACATGCTACTGGTATAGCTAAATACTTTTATGAATATAACAACCTTATGCACACCCCACAAAGCCTGTTTTGTTACATCAAAACCATAATCTTGCACTCGTATGCTATTTTTTCGTTGAAAATGAACTGTATACTTCCTCAAATTTATCTAACTTGCCTACTATAGAGAATTTCAAACTCAATAAACTCTAGCCCCTTTATTATGCCTAATCCTTATCATCTCATATATATATATATATATATATATATATATATATATATATATATATATATATATATATATATATATTTCTTTAGTTCGTTCTAGTAATCGACTGTTCATGATGATAGCTTGGCTATTGAAACGCGTTCTGTATTTTCTAATTTTGTGTGGTACGTGGGCATATTTTATTGGTTACAGATAATGCAACAAATCCATTTTTCCACGTTTTTCATGGATGGAACTCTTAACAGTGCATTTTGAAATGTATGCAAATGTTCAGAATTTCTTTAGTTTTAATTATGATTAATTCGCGAGATTGTTAACCTTCCCATTTCCATGTATTCTATACTGAAATAAACCTCATGTAGGGTAATTATTATTGAACAATAATTTACCTTTCCTTGACGATCAGCAATAATAATAAGTATTGATTGTAACATGGCGAAATCAGTTCAAAACGTAAAAAGTAATAATTTGTATATTAAAGAAATGAAATAGGTTAATAATTAAATTAATGTATATGTAAAATGATAGTATTCAAAGAGTTTCAGACAAAAAGTTTAACTAAGAATCTGGATTAATGTTAATTGTATGTTAAAAGCATACATCATTGCATATGTTGTGAAACTGTTTACACATTTACACATATTCAAACAATGACACAAAAGAATCAGTATTACATATTAGAATTAATTATATATTAGCCAAACTGCCATTAAAACATAATTAAGCATTAAAAAAACAATGAAGGGAATTAGCAACTCAAGTTAAATTGTTAGTGGGTCGAAATATACAATATTGTGCTACTAGTTAAAACTATTTACTATATTAGAATTTAATAACTGGCAGTATTATAAAAATATACTTGAGAGCTCCGTTCTGAAAAAAACTATGTTCCTACTTATTGAATACGCATTTA
>JARFJB010001925.1:717500-750000 GCA_036346205.1 Vesta saturnalis
AAAGCAAGAACACCTGAGTTTAGAATGTTATAATTTTTTTATTTGGCGTTCGATTCTTTTGGTATTTGGCATGAATGTACCTACCTTGTATATTTTACATACGGAGACTTTGAAGTCATGTACGAGGGATACTATTTATGTATTGAGAATTGGCAACACTGGTATTGCCAGGTGAAATTTATCACTGTCATCTTAAAGTTTGACATTTTTTAAGGTTATACGTACTCAGAACGTTTTGTGGTACGAGCATTATTTGTGTTGTTTACAGTAAGTTGAAAATTTCATCTCAGCCAAAATATGGAATTCACTCGTGAAAATTTTCGAGCTATGATTTATTATGACTTTCGACGTGGTCTAACTCAAGAACAATGCATCAATCAACGGAATTCAACTTTTGGCGATGAGGCGCCATCCACAGCCACTGTACATCGCTGGTACAGCGTGGACGTAGTTCGCTCACGGATGAAGTTAAAGAAGGTCGTCCAAAATCAGTCGTTGTGCCGGAAAATATCGGTGCTGTGCGAAAACTAATTGAAGAAGATTTTCATGTGACATATCACGAAATCGAGAGATGTTTAAGCATTAGTATGACCAGCATACATACGATTTTGCACGAACATTTGTGTGTTCGGAAGCTGTGTGTCGATTGGTGCCGTAAAATGATTTCAAAATACAACTGTGGTGCATCCAAATCGGTATACAACATCGTCACAGGTGACGAGTCGTGGATTTATGCGTATGAGCCAGAAAGAAAAGGCCAGTTCACAGTTTGGGTGTTTCAATGTGAAGCAAAGCCAACAAAATTTGTTCGTTCTCGAAGAGTTAGGAAGCAAATGGTGGCGTTTTTCTTCACTAAAACGGGTCCTGTGGTAACTGTGGCTCTCGAAAATCAAAAGACCGTTAATTCAGCGTGGTATACCACCATTTATTTGCCTGAAGTTTTCGGTAAATTGAGAGAAACCAACCCAAAACGACGAATCATTTTGCATCACGACAATGCCAGCTCACACACTTCACATGCAACAAACGAGCATTTGGACACACAAAGATCGAATTGATGGGTCATCCGTCTTACAGCCCCGACTTTGCACCCAATGACTTCTTCTTGTTCCCACTAATTAAAGATAAACTGCGTGGACAACGATTTTCATCGCCCGAAGAAGCAGTTTTAGAGCTACCATCTTCTGACTGGACAAAGTGCTTTGAAGGGTGGTTCAATCGCATGCAAAAGTGTATAGATCTTAAAGTCGATTATTTTGAAAAGCAATAAAAATATTTTTCATCAAATTCATTTGTTTATTCTTTCCATTCTCAATACATAAATAGCAACCCTCGTAACTTCATTATTTTTAGCTGAAGATATATGAAATTTTAACCAATAATGAATCTATTTACAATTTAAAAATGTAATTATTATGGAATATCTACAAATCCTTATAAAACAATTTGCTTCCTTATAAATTTGGTGCTATTTAATTATTTGAGTTTTACATTTAAGATAAAAAAATCACACACATTACTACTATAATTATACAAAAATATTCTTACGTTTCTAAGGACGACCCCGAAATATCAAAGGTGCTATCCGAAACTTCTTCTACAATTATTATTAATTGGTCTAGTTGCAAATCAATTAAACTGTCTTTTTGTCTATAGTTATCCTCGAATCCTTTAACAAGATCAACGCAATTTGTCGACAAGTCGTTAGGTAATGTATTCGTAATACCAGTACACAAATGTAGCACATCTTTGATTTTAAATGTTTTATTTTCTTTTGCTACTTTGTTTTTTGCGTAAGCCCAGATAAGCTTAACTGCGTTAAACTCCCAGTGGGCAACAGGTAACCACAGTAGTTTTACAACATCCATGCGTATTTCTTTAGTGATTGTTTCTAGCAGGTACACCATTTCATAATTGTATGGTTTCGAAATATTCAACAGGTCTGGTTTTTTAGTTCGTTGAAATTAGTTACACCTTCAAGTAGAAGTACATTGTTCTTTATAAACCAGGACACGATGTTTGCTATCAACAACGCTGTAGTTGGATTTCTGTAACTTGGATCCAACATTGTATGATAATACCTGATCGATCACAACTACCGACTATTTAGTAAGTTTTTCTAAAACAGCCTTAGGCCATTCTTCAAAATATCTCGCCGTAATAATCATTGCTACCCTTTTCATCAATAAAGCACTTCAGCATCCAATTAACAAATCCACGAGAACTTCCAATGTGGAAAATAATAACGCACTTAGCAGAACCACATGGAAGTTTTAAACATCCACGAAATCTGTTCACTTCCTAAAAAATAAAATAGAAGACGTAAGTAAAGTTGAACAACAAAGTAAGTATATATTAAGTTTATGTGGATTACTCCACGATAATGATCAAAATTATTATAACTTTCTTCATTTGAAATATCCAATAACCATCCTTTTGTTTTGGTGTGATTTGCTCCACACCAAGTTTCGTCTGTGTAAAAGATTTCGTAGCCATTATCCCGATAATATTTTACTTTCCTCAAAAATTCAGCCCTTTCATCCGCAAGTGGTGGAGATTCCATCAAAACTGGTTTCCGATTAAATTTAATATAAGCGAATTGTAATTCTCATAGCCATCTGCGAAGAAAATCTTCGACGGTTTCATTTAAATTTGCATGAAGTTGTGGAACAGTGGGGAATTCTCCACTCGCATAAAAATCTGACACCTTCGATCTCACAATATTATGGAAATGACCTGCCCATGGAATCTTTGGTCGACCAGTAGAGGTAGCAGATTCTGACAATATATTTTCGTCATTGCAAACCCGTATTATGGAAGACTTTGATATATTCACTTTCAAAATTCATCTTGATAATCAGATATAAATTCAATATCACAACCGCATCGTACTAACCATCAAATAATTCCAATACGAAATTTATAGGGAAGCAAATTGTTTTATAATTACTTGTAGGTATTTCTTGTTAATGACATTTTTCAAATTGTTTAAAGTAAAAGTTTGCCTAGAGTATTAAACAAAGTGATTATATCAATTAGTGGTATTTATGTTTAATGTCAATAATGTTATTGGAATGTGAGACTGTTTAAGTACTACTAATCAACGCGCCCCAATTTGTGAAATTCTACTGTTGTTTGTATAGGTCTTCCAATGATAATAACTTACAAGATCTTTTTGATTACCTTAGCTTTTTATCACAGTTTTCATCTTGCGATATTTCAATTCTGGGAGATTTTAATATCCACAGCTCTAAATGGCTTCAATTTTCATCTACCACTAATCCCGCAGATCATAGTGGAGAAAACATTTGCTGTATCCTGTGATGTCACACAAATGATTTCCTAACCAACCAGAATCCCTAACAACCCTAACAGTACTCCACATCTCCTGGATCTATTCCTTACAACTAACACACTTGTCTATAAAACAAGGGTCCTTTCCCTACTGGGTCAATCAGACTACCTCCTAATCGAAATAATTTCCTCTGTACCCAATCCCACTGTTACTCGAAAAACAGATAGAACTATGTGGCGTTCTAAATCAGATAACTGGAGCGAACTGCGAGTTTTTTTTCTTAACTTTCCCAGGCACGAGTATTGCTTTAAACAGTCCTCCACTTTAAGCAGTGTAGGTGTAGGTCATGCCCGTTCCCAACTCTGGTTTAATAGGACTTGCACTGATGCATTATCTCAAAAACATAAACTCTACACCAAATCGAAAACAAATAAATCTGTCGAAAATTACGCCGACTATATTACCGCAAATAATAGTCGCAAAAGCATCATCACCAAGGCCAAAAAGTTGTTTGTGAAAGGTAAATGCAAAGAATTAGTCTATATCCTTTGGGTAGTCGTAAATTTTGGTCATTAGGTAAAGTCATCAGTGCAAACTTTAGTACATCTTCCTTTCCTCCCATGGAGTCTCGTTACAGAGCAGTAGTAGCTGATCCTGCTGAATAATCTAACCTCTTTGTCGATTGCTGTGCATCAAATGCATGTCTCAATGATTCTGGTAAAATTGTATCCTCGCCCAAATCTACCCCATACGCTATGAAACAAATTCACTTTCGATACAAGCTCTATTGTCCAAACCTTTTTCGATCTCCATGTCATCTGGAGAGTTCCCTCAACGTGGAAGTTAGCAAGTGTCTCAACTATTCCTAAAAAGGGAGACAAAACCAACCCCTCGAACTATCTACCAATACCTATCACTTCCATTCTGTCGAAAGTTATGGAAAAAGCCATCAACCACCAACTGATTTCGTTCCTTAAGTCCAATAAACTCCTAAGCGATCACCAGTATGGGTTCAGACAGGGTTTTTCAACGGATAACCTTTCATATGTCACTCAACTTTTAAATAAGACACTAGAGAGGTCCGGTGAAACAGCCGTAGTAGCTTTAGTTATTTCAAAGGCTTTTGACTAGGTTTGGCACTTGCCTACATGCCAAGCCCACGTTGTTCGGCTTATCCCATACGCTCATCAACTGCATCTCCATCTTTCTTGACAAAAGACGTACACGCGTTGTCGTCGATGTCTTCTTTTAGCCACGCGGGTGTACCCCAGGGATCAGTGATAGCTCTCACACCTTTCTTGCTATACGTAAATGACCTCTTTTCCTCAACAACTTACGCAATCTACTGATTTGCAGACGACAGCACACTACATTGTAGTTTTCCTCATTTTTCCCACAATAATAGGTCTAGTCAGGATGTTAAAGTGAAAATGGCGGCCTCAATCAAAAGTGACTTAGAACGTATCCTTTAATGGGGAAGGAATAATCTAGTCACGTTGAACGTCGATAAAACCCAGTATTGCCTTGTGTCCGCCAAGAAATACATTTGCTGCAGTAAATATAAATAGTTTAAATCTCAAGTTTTCATACTCTATTTCTATGTTAGGGATGTCCGTATCGTCGAATCTTTTATGGATTTACCACCTTTTGTCAGCCAGCAAAACAGCTGAGCGTAAACTGAGCTTTCTACACAGATCTAAACAGTACTTCACACCGCAATTACTCCTTTTACTATACGAGACTCAAATTCGGCCTCATCTGGAATACAATTCCTACCTCTGGGTCAGTGCTCCCCAATACGCCCTTGATATGGTAAACCGCATCCAAAAAAGAGCTATAAGACTAAAAAATCACTCGTCCTTAACTTCTGACCTACAGTCTGAGCATAGAAGAGTAGTTTCGGTTCTTTCTTTGTTCTATCGCTATTATAATGCCAAGTATCCCTCCGAAATACACTCCTTAATACCTTCGCAGGCCAACTTCACTAGAAACACTCTGTTTGCCCATTCACACAATAATTACGCACTCAAAATTACACATTGTCACATTAAACGAGCGTAATTCACATTTTTCCACACGGCGACCAAATTGTGGAATGCACTACCCAGTTCCTGTTTTCCTACAAACTTTGACTTAAGCAAATTTAAGGGAGCCATTCATAAACATTTCACGGCAGCCTAAACCCTCCCAGTGTTCCGGAGTGCTTAGCACATTAGTCAAATCTTAGCCTGTTCAGGAATACTATTAATTTAAAAGAGAGACACAATAGTTGTTTGTACTTATTGAAAAATTTTGTTGTTCCCAATTTTACCGTGGAGAGTTATGAATTTCCGAAATTTGAGGTCTATCTCAGGGACAAAGATTTATTACTCGTCTCCTCAAATCACATTTAAACAGTTTGATGTAAAGCGGTAAAACTATAACACGCAATTACAAAGAAGCTGCAATTGACTTCGTTGACCGTAATTTCAATAACCATTTCACACTAAGTTGAATTGAATACTAATTTTTCTTTCCTAACTCGACTTCATCATCATATTTCATTACAATTTCTTTTGTTTTCCAATAGCGGCGTTACGGTTGTGAACAAATTTGGTATTAGTGGTATACTTACCCTAACATTCTCCTTGAAATGGGTAACTTCTTGGAGAACAACTGGAAGGATTTTCCAACTGGTGATCAGATTGTCCGCCATCCATAAACAAGAGCCCCGGTCCCGGTCCTATGGGATAGCGGGGACTTTTAAAACTGGTATAAAGGCTGGTCTATCTGGTTTCTACGTGGTCCTCTACGTGGCTGGATTCTTCAGAAACCACTGACAACCAATGTTTCGGGTGAGGATAGTATGTTACTGTACGCGTAATATGCTGGTGGTTCTTCCCTTACATCGATAGCATAAAGCTAGTATAACTAATGAGTATGAAAAATACTACTAAGAATGTCTAGTTAAGTACATTAATCGTTCTTTAACTGTTACCTGTTCTCCCTGCGTAAGAGCTATGGTGGAATAGATAAACGTCATGAGGGATATATTTCGAGTAACACTTTGTAAAACAAAATTAACTCTAAAATTGGCAATATCATTCCATATAAAATACGTTATATCTCCTTGGTACGTATACAGTTCATCATAAGTTGTGCAAATAGTCCGTTCTAAATTTTAACAATAGTTGACAGCGTTGATGTCATATTCAAATGTGAGACGCAGGAGAAACTATTACGGCACGTTGTTAACTAAGATTTGACGATGACCGCTAATAGTGACTTTCCACCTCTCCATTCTTCGTGGGATACGGTTAAGGAAAGTATTATAACTTACGCCAATACAATGTGAATATGCTTCATTTTGTATATTATCTACGCGAATCGATATTTTAAGTCATATACGATGATGGGCTTAGCTTAGGCTAAAGAAACGACTTCCAACAAGTTTATTTTATTTCATGGTTATAATGTATTTATCAACTTTAATTAGGTTTTATTCTACTATTTAGTAAGGAAATCTTACATATCTTTGATATCTGGTTGTGATTTGAACTGGTACCAGTGTTTTAGATACGCTTACTTTTTTCATCACTCGAACGTGTTGTTCTATTGGGACTATCTTCTACATCTGTTGTGCACGGATCATTATAAGGTAAGATACGTGAAACATGTACTGTGTCTACTCTTAAATTAGGTGCTGATCCCATTCTTATAATATAGTCTACTTCCCCTCTTGTTCCGATAACTTCGTAAGGTCCAAACCAGCGTACAAGTAATTTAATTATCGCTGCCACCTATTCTTCTAATTAGTATCAAAACTTTAAATGTTTTATACTCCACGGCTCGATGTTTACTGTCGTAACGGGTTTTATTCGTTTTCTGTGTAGCATGGATGTTTTCAACTGCAAGATTACATATATAAAGTGCACCATCTCTGATGATTTGTATGTCTTCAGTAGGCGTCTCCTGACTGAACATTGCTTCTGTTGGTAATACTAGTTCTCTAGCGCAAACTAATGAAAATGGAGATATTCTGATTCTTTCGTGTCTGGACGTGTTGTATGTGGAAGTAACCATGGTTAAGTACTGGTCCCAATCTGTTTGTTGCGTGTTTGTATATAAAGATAACATATCGGCTAGTGTTTTATTAAATCTCTCGGTCAAACCGTTAAATTGAGGATGATCTAAGTACTAAAATAACTTTTAACTCCCATTATTTTTAGTAATTCTGTGACAATTTCTAAACCTCTGTCGCTTAATAGAAATTTGGAGAACCATGGTGCATAAGAATATTTTCCAAAAGAAATTTTTCTACTGGACATTGGCGTAATGATGTTTAAATCTTTACATACAACAAATGGTCACATATTTGTAGTTTTAAATAACAACGGGCAGTGATAACTTCAGTTGTAACTATTTTCCAGCTGAAGTTCTCATTATAGAGTTAAACAAACACTATATTTCATTACATAGTTATGTTGTGTATTCTACTAGACACTGTTGTGAATTTCAATTGTCTTAAAAGCTTTAAAAACAAACACAAGAACAAAAATAAATATCATCATGCTTATAAAGTCAGATTTCCGCATTAATTAAAACACACGCCCGGAATAAGTTTAGTGTGGTCATCGAAACCCATGCGCTCCTAGAAAGGATAAACGAAATAGTCGAAGCATTCAACTAAACATTAACAATGTTATTTAAAATAGCTCAACTTTGCGTACTCGACCCTAATAAATGCGTAAAAAAGGGTGAAAATGTCGACAACGCGATACGAGCATGCGACAATAACAACGTCTCGATGCAGAGATGCGGCGTAACGTCTATTAAACGTGTTTTAGCTTCGATCTCGATACACCGGACGATCGGCATCGACGATCCTTACGAATACGCGTCGTCGACGTCGTAAACATCGTAATCGGTGTCCATAAAGCGTCAACCACGTGAGTAGAGAAAAGAATATACGGAAGAGGAATAAACAAAAGGAATAAAATCTTTCAATAAATTAAGAAATCGATCGTGGTTCTGAAAAAAACCTTTTTTTTCTCCTTCAGGCTCTCTGTCGACGTTCTCATATCGGCAACTCGCATCGTTCGTTTAACCCCCAAAACCCTATCGTTTCAAGGCGTACACGACGTCCATGGCGGTGACGGTCTTGTACTTGGCGTATTCCGTGTAGGTAACGGCGTCACGAATTACGTTCTCGAGGAATACATTGAGCACTCCTCGGGTTTCCTCGTATACGCTTCCACGACGGCCCAGACGCCTGATGCTGGGTTTGGTGATGCCCTGAACGTTGTCACGAAAAACCTTGCGATGACGTTTAGCTCCTCCTTTACCGAGATTTTCGTACAATTTTCTTTGAAAGCGCCCAAGCAGTATCATTTTCGGAAAGTTTAAAGGCAGATTTTAGTCCAGAAGGGTGAAAGAAATGCACCAAAACATCATTGTTATCTTCAACAACAAAGTTGCTATTTGTAAAAGATGATACGTTTGTAAAAAGTATTGAAGTTTGATGATCATCAAAGTTTGAGCTTTTGGAAGTAACAAAACATCTTATTTGATTGTCACTTACGGGGACATATCTGTGATAACTTCGTGTTCCTTTCACTGGTAATCATCATTCAAACTTTTCAGTCAGTTTTTTTTCCATTTGTTCATTTTCAGCTGAAGAAACAAATATATATTTAACTCCAGTAAGATTCTCTCGACAGTATTTGAACATATCTTGTGGAGTTGTGGAGTTTTCTGATTTTTGTACTGGCTGCTTGCGCCAGTAAGTAAAGTAAAGACTATTTCCACATTAGGTATGATATTCTCAATTCCTCTAAGGTGATGTTGTAATGTGTACATAATCGTGGTATTGTGGTCAAGGTGCTCACTAATTACACAAATAGATTTGCAACATACTTTGTCTTTTTTTTAGAAGTACATAACAAACGGATGCAGTATCGCTTGTGTATTAGTCCAGTGAAAACTTTGAATTTCATCCTGTACAGTAAATGTATAGTTTTCTGCAAAATCACCAATCACTAAACAGTGGGTTTCTTTCAGGTTTTCTTTCGTTTCCTTCATATATTGAAAATTTAAAAAATACGATTTAGCCTCGTCGCTGGTTGTGTTCCTGCCCTGTATATTGAGGCGCATGAGCTGATCTAATATTTTTAACCGGTAAATAAAATATAAACGAGCTAATATTTGTAATTAAAACTTAACAACACATTATTTATCCTTATTAAATTTAATATTGGTATGATGTTTCGTAATAAAAGCGGAGGGGAATAAATGGTATTTTTAATTTTTTTTTCTGGTTTGGTTGAAAATTGGTATATGGGGTCTTTGTTGCATTTTAAATACATTTTCTTAATAAAATGTTTCGATTTCATGTCAATTTGACCCATTTATCGGCATCATAGTTAACATTTTTTAAAATTAGCGACAAATCTATGGTCACGTGACAAATGTCACAATGGATTTTTTGGTTGTCAGATATGCAGAAACGAACCGCCAATAGAGTTTTTCAGAAATTTCAATAATAAAAATTTTTGCAATGTGTGTCCAACTTCACGGCGGTCCATATATATATATATATATATATATATATATATATATATATATATATATATATATATATGGATGTCTACCTATTACCTCATTTTGCTAAGGTTGACAAAGTTTTTCCAAGGCCAAGAAGTCTGTGTGTTTTGATGTATGTTAATATTCACAATAACACTTGAATGACACGTACGTACTTCAAACTTGTTTTCATTGCTTCTGAACTTGATTAGATTTTGGAAAAAATTCATCGGTGAAGAGCGGGATTTATTAGGGGCAGTTTTTGGTTTTTATCATATATGCATTTCTGAAATCAGGGTGTCCCAAAATTGCTGGGACACAGAGCTACACGTGTAGTAGAGGTCAAAATAAGTCGATTGGATCTAATTTATTTATATACCAAAATGTACAGTTTGCCCGTGAGAAGAGTTCAAAGTTTGCATAAAAAACACATTTTTGTACGCTGTTCAGAAATGAGTGAAACGAATTGAATGAAATTTGATAAAGTGCATTTTACAGGATTACTCCCCTTTCGGTAATCAAAGAAACCGAAAAGAAATTGTAGAAGGGTTAAAACCACCCTCATCCCCTGATGTTTTTTTCAGAACTTACTTAGGGGTGGTAATACGGTTCTCAATTTTTATGGAGAAGACTGATTAATTATCTTCATTTTGTTACTCTTGTAAAAATTTCATATTCCGCATAGTTGCGAAGGAAAGAATGTTTTATTAAATACTGCTAACAGATATTCCTAGTGCAAGTTTAATAAAATTGTAATACAAAGTTTAGTTGGCAGTGTACACAAAAGCAAAACGTTTTTTTTATAATAAATGTTCAATATGACGGTCACCTTCATCAATACAAAGGTCAATTCGACGTAAAAAATTGAAATTCTCCCTTCTTAGGACATCGTTGTTTTCTCGTGGTGCGTTTACGACATTTTGGATTCTGTTCCACAGCTGTTCGGAAGTATTAATTTGAACCTCGTACACTTTTGTTTTTAACGCTCCCCAGATAAAGAAGTCGCACGGACTTAAATCTGTAGGCCGTGTAGGCCATTAAATAGGTGCTTCTTGTCCCCTACCCATCCATTTACCAGAAAATTGTTCGTTTAGATATTCTCTTACTGCATTTGCAAAATGATGTGGTGCACCGTCGTGAATGAAGAACATGTTTCGATGAAGATTAAGGTGAAGTCGTATAATAAACCTTGCAAAATTTCTTGAAGGAAGCGTAGGTAACTGGCACCATCTAGGCGATCTGGCAACTAAATTTTGTATTACAAACTTGTGCTAGGACTATCTGTTAGCAGTATTTAAGAAAACATTTTTTTCGTTCGAAACTATATGCGGAATACAAATTTTTTACTAGAGTAAGAAAATGAAGATAATTAATCTTCTCGCAAAAAAAAATTGAGAACCGTATTACCACCCCTAAGAAAGTTATGAAGGGAGTATCAGGGGATGAGGGTGGTTTTAACCCTTCTACAATTTCTTTTGGGTGTCTTTGATTACCAAAAGGAGAGTAATCCTCTAAAATGCACTTTTGCCAAATTTCATTCAATTTGTTTCACTCATTTCTGAACAGCGTACAAAAATGTGTTTTTGTATGTAAACTTTGAACTCTTCTCACGGGCAAACGGTACATTTTGGTATATAAATAAATTGGGTCCAATCGATTTATTTTGACCTCTACTACACGTGTAGCTCTGTGCCCCAGCAATTTTGGGACACCTTGTATATTTAAAAAATATAGAAATACCGACATACTGACTTAAACATATCGATTAATTGTGTTCTAGAAATTTTTTGATACAACGTGTAGACATATGTTTTAAACAAAATTCAATTTTACATAACTTTTCGTTGTTAAGTTTCTTCATCTAAAGTGAAATAAGTCCAAAAATGAATTAAATAAGATTAGAAATGCTTAAACTGCAATATCGATATTTTTAAAGAAGCGGGCAGCTTTGGATTTTTTTTTTTAATTAGCATCTAGATGTATTAATCTTTATCTGACATAAAGTTCTAAATGTCTATCTCACATATATTACTGTTTTGCTTTTACAGTCTGGTGTTATCAAAAGGAAGAATGGACCGGATTAGCAGAATCAAAATGGAAATATGTTCACTTAAAATATGAAATAAATGATGCTGTGCGGAAGATGACATTGACCACACACCTCCACCACCACCCGCCATAAAACATAAACCTACAACATCGATGTTGCATGCAATTAAAAGGTTTCCCATCACTGCATTAACTCTGTTATTTCCTACAAGTTTAATATTTTAGCAATTAATAGTGTAAACACATTACCCATGCACAAGGTTTTCCATTGTGTTACCGATTCCTACTGAAATGGATTACATTTAGTACTTTTTTCGTATTATGTCAATTGTTTATAGGAATATTTTAAGTAAATAGTAATTGTTAAAACTTACACGTGTTGGGATTAATTCCAATACAAAGAATGTGAGAAACAAAATTCTCGTGAATAAACCATTAATAAATTAGATCTTGTTTTTTTTATACGTATATACCACTTTGGTGTTGTAATATATAGTGCTAATTGCGCCATCCTTGAATTTTAAAATATATGTAACAACTTCTAGAAATCGTGGATATCACGGTAAATGATTACCATGAACTTAAACCACATCAATTCCGTAATCCATTAAATACGTATACTTAATAATCGTAGAGCGTAAAAAAATATCTACGGTTATGATTGTAATTCTTGAAGGTAAAACGCTGAGTTATAGTTTTATACTTAACAATATAGAAGATGGAACATCACCGTAATTGACTTTATATTATAGAGATAATCTACATTGATCAGACTGTTGTAAATAATACAAGGATTTCTAAAAGGTCATATCATTACTTTCATAGAAACTTGATACCACGGATGTGTTGAAATGTAAATTTTATAGCATATTTTATTTTGTAGATGAACATTCTTTAATTTGTTTTGTTATTCAAACCAATTTCGATTAAGCTTCATATGAACTGTAAAAGTGACCACAACATCAATATTTTTATAAATTTTAAAGTATATCGTATGTACATACTTTACAAAATTACATATTTTCAAAATTGATCACTTGTCCATCAGTAGTTGGTCTTGATTGAAATGTGAGGAAAACTAGAAATAAAACCAGTTTACTTTCAAGCACGTGTTTGTAGTTAAATGGTATTACATGTTAAGACATATTTACATAAGTTAATTACTCTTTTTTTTTAACTTAATGCATTTCGATAATACAAATACGTTTCAGTATTTAAAAAAAGCTATACTGTACCTTTATGAATGTTTTATAGTGCGCAATAGTACAATTTTACTAAATTTTTCGGGTTCAATTTAATTATTGTATAATTAACGGAGATACTCCTAATACTCATAGTAATATAGTTTATAGCTACTAGTAAATGAAATGTAAGATAATAATATAATCCAAATATTTGTACCTCTAAGCGAGCTTTAGCCAAAATAATTTCTTATGAATTAAACAAGTATTCATTTTTCACGCTTCTGTTTGCTCTAAGAATTTAATTTCGTGTTTCAAAATTGTACCCAAACTTGGTACCGGGTGGTCCACTAATAAAGGTCGACTGTATATGAGAAACTACGCATCGCACAGTTTCGGGAGAAAAATATTGATAGTAAAAGTGACCGAGAGAAAATGCTAGAAATTAGCTTCAAGTTCCTGCGATGGCCGCCAGGGGGCGTGCACGAACACCAAATCAGAAAATCCTCTTTTTCTCTTAAATCGGCATTATCAAGATGTGTCCAAACAAGTTTTATTATAAACTACATAAGATTCGAAACGTTTTGTTTTTTTTCTCCATCTTGTTAAATAAGGGGAGGAGGGTGAGGTCATGTTCACTTAAAAAAATGCCATAACTTCTTTTTACCTTAACCAAATTTTTATAAACTGAGTCACGTTTAAGAGAGGTTTGTTGGAGCTTCTAATAAAATATTAACACTGCAGGTTTAGTTTTTTTTTACTCGTCGGTAGATGGCGTTTTGTGACAAAGCCGTAAATTATTGCAATTTTCTCGAAAATTTTCAATGTAAAGGTATAATTTATTTTTAACTCGCGAAAAACAGCGTGAAAAAATATATAAATTGATGCAAACCGTCAGGCGATATTTTCTTTAGTTACAAAGAAATAAATAAAAATAAATGTAAAAATATATTTTACAAGTAACAGAATTAGAGGACACGTTTAACGTGTCATTAATTATTACGCGCGTGCGTATGCGTGTGCTTGTGCGTGTGTATGGATGTGTGGATGTACGTTAATGCCGACAATAACTCCAGAGTAAAAACCATGCATATTTAAAATTTTGTATTTTGGCTTGTTTTCAGTTCTCCTGGAGCTGATAAGATTTTGGGAGACAGTTAGCGACGGAGAAGGAAGTTCATTAGGAGCTTTTTTTTATTTTTTTCTAATTATTTCTGAAATAGCTGTATATTTCAAAGACATAACTAAATCTACCAATATATAGACCTGAATCATATACTCATTTTTTTACTAAAGGAGAGTTTTGAGTGTTATTTTTTTAATATCTGAATAATATTTAATTTTCTAAGAAAATGTGGATACATATTTTTTGAAGAAAATAAAATTTCTTAATATAATGCGAAATAAGTGTAAAAATTAACTATTTTATCGATATTTTTATAGAATCGGGAGGATTCGGAATTTTTTTTTAAGTTATCATCTGGATGTGTGTTAACCTCTCTCTGACATGAACCTTTAAATGTCTGTTTGACAGATTATTGTTTTGTTTTACAATGTTGCCTTACTATAATAATAATAATAATATATATATATATATATATATATATATATATATATATATATATATATATATATATATTTGTGTTAATGCATCAGCTTACACACTAATAATGACATTTACTATACTAATAATGACATTTACTCAATTCTCACTGTAGAGTATGCTTGTAGCCGGTTAAATATTCATGATGACTATAATATCCTTCATTCGTTAATAATTTCTTAATTTTTTGTTTAAATTTATTAAATGTTAGATTACGAGTCGAAATGTCTAGTTTATTGAAAAATAAGGGTCCATAATAGTTTATAGCAAATCTGCTGCTGTATACTCTATAAAATTTATTATTGATATTATTTTTACCCCTAGTATTGTATGTATGGATGTCAGCGTGTACGTTGTATTTGTCCCAGTTTACTTTAACATGTAGGAGACACTAATATATATATATATATATATATATATATATATATATATATATATATATATATATAATGAGGGAACAGTCAAAATTTCTTGTGTGATAAAGACGTTTCTCACATCCGCTCTGTATGGTAGATTCAATAGTACCCTAATTGCTTTTTTTTGTATCGAAAATATTCGTTTAGTGTGCGCATAATGGCCCCAGCATAATATAGAATAAGCAAGGGAACTTTGAAACAATGCATAGTAAGCAGCTTTTAATACATTCAAATCTACTAATTTCCATAAGTTTCGAAGAAGATATATAACCTTTGATAACTTTGTTGATAAAAAATCTACATGATGAGCCCATGCTAGTTTAGAATCTAACAGTACCCCTAGGAATTTTACGTATCTAGTATTTTTTTCAATATTTTTTAATGAAAAAATCATTTCTTCTGTTTTTTCATTATTTAATGCTAAGCAATTTGCTGCAAACCATTTTTTAATATTTAAATGGCAAGATGCCATATCCGCTCTAACAAGAGCTTCACTACTAGCTTTACAAATGTAGGCACATTTGTAAAGCTAGTATCATCAGCAAAAAGTATAAAATTCGATTTGACGTCACACTTTGAAATATCATTTACATAAATAAGAAATAATAGAATCGGACCAAGGATTGATCCCTGAGGCACCCCTACCGCAACATTTTCCGAATTTGAGTAATCTAAATCATGGTATACTATTTGGTACCGATGTGAAAGATAATTTTCAAAAAATCTTAAAGTTTTCGCTGTTATGCCGTAGTAGTTTAATTTATACAAAAGGATTTTGTGATTTACACAATCAAAAGCCTTTTGCAAATCATAAAAGGTGCACCCTAGATATTGTCCCTCATCGTAACTTGTTGTTATTAACTCCATTAATTCTGTAATTGCTGCCGTCGTAGATTTATTTTTTCGAAATCCAAATTGACATTTACTGAATAAGCCATTCTTCTCAAAGAAGGGACATACTTGATTTTTTACAACATATTCAAAAGTTTTTGCAATAATTGGAATTAAGGATATCGGGCGATAGTTCGATACCATGTCAGCATTCCCTTTTTTATATAGGGGAACTACCTTTGATATTTTCAGGCAAGCAGGAAAAACATTTTCATTTATACACATGTTAATTAACTTGGTTAATGGTACTATGATTAGGTCTTTTATATATTTAACAATGTTATTACTTAATCCGTAAATATCGTGGCTTGTATTTCTTTTCATTTTGTCAATGATATCTCTTACAGTAATGTAAGAAACTTCGTTCAAACTAAACCTTAAACTGTGCTGATTTCCTGTTTTTTTTAGAAAATCTATATATTCATCACTACTTGTAGAAAGTTTGGCTACAATATCCCGTGGCGTATTTATAAATTGTTTGTTGAAATCGATTGCATTTAAACTACTGGACCCCTTACCCGTATACTTATTTGTGTTTATTATATTCCACATAATGCGTGGATTATAATTTACATTTTTAATGTAATTAATGTTGGAGTTCCTCTTGACTTCTATTAGCTTATTCCTATACTTAAGCCTAAAGTTGTGATAATCTTGGATATTCTTAGCAGTAGGATTTTTTTTACTTACGTCCCTTAAGAAGGTCGCCTTTTCTCTCATTACTTTGAGTTCCTCATTAAACCAGCGTATCGTAGTTTTTGCACTACAATATCTTACAGTTTTTTCCGGAAAACATTCATTAGCTGCATTAATAATCGTATCTAAGAAATATTGAAACTTGATTTCGGTAGGTATGTCGGTTTTTATTACATCCCAATTTAAATATAAAAGAGGCTGCACAAATATCCTAAAAAAATTGTTACTAAAATTATTTACATTTTGTGGGTTGGAAGGTCGTGTTGTTCCACATCAAATATTTCCATAATTTACAAAATGGAAATTTATCTTTTGTTATTGTTCTTCTACTTTCCGACAGAACATTTTGTAAAAGGAACAGTAAGTGATTTTTTCCCTCTAAGACGCTCATTAACTATAAAATTACCAAATATTTGTGTGCCTATTGCAATGGAGGCATTAGGGATTCAAATTTCGCGTTGTTAAATGACATTAAATCGTTGTTGGCTATTTGTGCGTAGATGTAATTAATGTTAAGATGAAAATGAGCTTGTTTCGACGAGTATTTACATATTAAATTGGAACGCTTTTAAGTACACGCGCCAATTTGCAGGTCATGACCCTTTTGAACAAAGATAGCAAGTAGAGACACTATCATAATGACGTATTGTTAGTCAGTCGCATTAAGTGGGCGTTCATAGTTGGTTGAAGGTAACAAAACGGTTGAACAGCGATTGCTGCAGTTTAAGTTATGCTGCAATTGAAATTGTGAAATTATAACGAAAATTCAATTAGTATTGTATTAAGATAGTATAAGTGATATTTTCCTTATTAATGCTAAGAAAAGCTAAAACGAATTAAAGTGTTATCAAATTGGTGATTATAAAAAGATTGCGTAATAATTTACGCCTGTACTTTGCTAGAGTACCGCGCAAACCAACTGCGCTAACGAGATACAAGCCCCAATAGATGTAAATTTTTTCTTTATGTATGTAGAACTGATGTAAATTCTAAATATAGTGAGATCACAATCAAATTACGTATATTAATCAAATGTAAGCATGCAATATCTCAAGGATTCACACATACCAAAGCAACTTCACTAATATTTAATTATTGTATCTTGATAGCGCAGTTGGATAGAACGGTACTCTGGCAAAGTATAGGTCGTAGGTTCAAATTCTACTCGAGGTAAACTTTTTATTTATGCATTTAATAAAATTAATAATAATGTTTAATTACATATTTACTGTTGAACTTATTCGTTCATAAAAAAACTTATAATAAGTTAATATTAGTCAAGTTCTTTGGTATGAGTGAATCCTTGTGATATTGCAGGCTTACATTCCATTAATATAAGCAATTTCATTGTATTCTCATTATATTAAGAATTTACATCAGTTTTACATACATAAAGACAACATTTACATTGATTGTTGCTTGTATCTCGATAGCGCAGTTGGATAGCACGGTACTCTAGCAAAGTACAGGTCGTAGGTTCAAATCCTACTCTAGATAAACTTTTTATTTATGTATTTAATAAAATTAATAATAATTTTTAATTACATATTTACTTTTGAACTTATTCGTTCATCACAAAACTTATAATAATATCAAGTAATTATTTACAAAAATCATTAAATTGTGAGAAGCAAATTAGAAGAGTATTCATGTATAACAAAGGTATAAGAAAAGATAGGGAAAACAAAGGTGCGCGATTCCAGCCTGACGACAGAGAACGTCATCAACCTAAACGAGGCCTCTCCACCTGTCCAAGAAACGCAAGAATTACGTCACCAGCTCGAACGAAGCGATAACAAGTAAGATCTATTTATAGTGTAAATAAACGAAACTTTGTGGTTTTATTTATATTTAAATATAAATGCTGAACAAAAATATATTTCGTTCGTCATTTGTAAAGGATTGTTTTTGCATGTTACTATTAAAAAATACTAACATAAAATCAAGTCATTCTTATAAATTCTGTAAACAAAACAGTCTGCATTTAGAAGTTGGCTTAATTAAATGTTCCAACTTTTGATTCATTTTCATTATTGACTGTTACAATTCTTAAAAAGCTTATAAAAACACTAAATATGTAAATTCTGAAGAAAGCAAGTTGAATTAATTACAAAATTAGTATTGAGCTAGCTGGATGGTCCCGGTAAAAGGAAAAAGGAATTTATTAAGCAATTATTAAAGTTCATTTACACAAACAGAAATGTGATAACAATAAAAATAAAGTTTAGTCAATGAACGTTACCTTTATAAATTAAAAACACTTAGTTAAAATTGAATCATTAATAACATCAAATTGAGGATAATTTTAATATATGATAAGTTTGATAACAATAACCATTTATTGTATTATTGAGCTAGCTGGAGCGTCCCGATAAAAGGAAAAAGGAATTTGTTAAGCTACTATTAAAGTTTATTTACACAAACACAAATGTGATAACAATAAAAATAAAGTTTAGTTAATGAACGTTACCTTTATCAATTAAAACCACTTAGTTAAAATTGAATCATTTTACATTTTCATAAAAACAATATAAAATTTTTACTCAATAATTTTGAAATTGTGAAATATTGAAAAAGAACCCAAATATTATTCTGTGTAACCAGGGGTATACAAGTAAGGTAATAGTCGATCCCCAACAAGAGAACCGTCACACTATAATGCCACACTAAGCATTCACACTCCACCTTCTTGGTTGCTGCAGCTCCTGTATCCAGTAGGGTTTCTTGCGGACTAGTAATGCATATTGTGCGTATTGATTCCTCCATCACTATGGAATGTTTCTTCATCCTTCTACAGAATTCGGGATAAAAAGTATTTCTTCCATTAACGTAGTTATTAACCAATGGCAGTAGATCCTTCTACCGTAGTCTACGGCCGTCAAAACTCGGTACATATGTAACATAAGACACAGTTTACTTAATACATCAAAGATAAGGAAATTAAAGATTCACTTGATATATTAGTAAGGATAGTTATTCATCACCTTTCAATATCGGTTCACCGTAGTCCGAAGAACACCTAAGTCTGTTGAAATTACTCTAACACTTAGCTGAGAGTTAGAGTCCACATATGCTAAAACATTTATTACGTTTTCTCACTTATGCGAGTACCCTGACAAGGGTATATAGGGCGAAGGACACTTCCAGTGGTACGAAAGTTAGTTGCTAAACAGCCACACATTCTACTACCGTATCAGCGTCTTTAATGATACCGCAATGCATACAACCTTGTAGAGCCAGTCGCATTTTAAGGACATTCAAGATAAACATCGACATCTTAACGTACCCAAGGCGTTTTTAAGCAATCTTCTATATTAACACTCCGAATGCAACAAATTAAAACTTTGACATTCAAATTGTGAAATTTTTGACATTACTAACATTGATATTCAAAAGAGAAACTGCATTAATACTAACATTAATGATATATTCTGTTAATATGGTGAAATTAATTAAAATAGTTCAAAAAATGTAACCGAACATTTGTAATATACCAATATGTATAATGTAACAAAAATCAATATTAACATCCAGTTAAAGATTTTGGGTTGTTAAATGCGCATATAGCCACGTGTTATTGATATCTTTGCTAATATTTTGCTGTTTAAAATGAGGTATGCAATTGCGGTTTTCGCAAGATCTTTGACTATGTAAGAAGGAATATATCATTGCATTTAAGTGTTTTGAAAAATTTCGTAACATATGTCACTTTTTGAAATAGTGCACCATGGCGGAATTAGTAAACTTATAAGGTAAAACATGGAGCGTGGATATCTCTTCTAAAGGAGATCAAATTCACTCAATTCGATTATGTTACACCGGA
Source organism: Vesta saturnalis (assembly GCA_036346205.1). NCBI lineage: Eukaryota > Metazoa > Arthropoda > Insecta > Coleoptera > Lampyridae > Vesta > Vesta saturnalis. The sequence continues at coordinate 738,016 of JARFJB010001925.1, forward strand.
GTTAGGAGAATTTTTCGAAATAAGGATGTAACCTTTCCCAGCGACATTATTTGCCACTTGACAAGGCACCTTTTGTTGAGAAGACTTTAAGTGCCAAGGACGCAGAATGCTACTTTGATAACCGAAAGTGAAAATAAATTCAAGTTATTTATGTGCGCAATCAGTACTAAAATTCATAGTATGCTACGGTGAGGGACACAATAAAATTTACCTAGCAACGTGGATACGCCAAATAACAAAAAGATTAATTATCAAATGGTATTTTACATTTGAGTATATTTCAGCGAAGAGGTTATGTACCTACATTTAATTGTACACAATGTTGCTGAAGAATTGAGACAAAGTAATTGAGAGGACAGGAAGGTATTGCGTCTGTTGCCCATGGCAACTGACAGGAGCCTATTTTGCGTCCATTATCTATGGCAACTAACAATTGTATTTTGCGGTCGCTGCGTGGGGTGCAAAATGACAATTTGCGGACTGATGCACACAAACAATATGATTGGATGTACCTTCTGCGTAATTTTTTGAGAAAATCATATTTTTATGTTTTGATGCCACTGTTAACACTCCCTAACATTGTCTCAGAGGCTTGAAGATATTTTTTATCTCTTTTTCTTAGTCACTATTGTTCAAAACACTTTTTCTAAAGTTATGAAATGAATAGTTTCTGTATACCGTCGGCTACGTCTCTTAATGAAACACACGGTCCATGAAAATTAACAGCGTCTACAATATCAAGCATTAATAATTCATAATTCAGTATTAGAAAATGTGTACTTTATATATTTCCAAATTATGCAAACATATTTGTCACACTGATGAAGGTAACAATCGTTACGGAAATAGTACTACTCGCTGTTTTGCTAAGAATGGAAATGGTATTTTTTTGTTATGGACAACCAAACATCAGGATGGACGATCTGCAATGTTTCTTGTTTGAATTGAAAATGTAAAATGATTATTAAGAGAGCTGATTTTGATTACTATTTTGTTTAATGATGTTGGTTTTTTGAGTTGAATTAAAGACAAATATAGTAGGCCCTCTTTAATCCGGCATCTCAGCTTTCCGACACTCCCAGTAATCCGGCGTTTTTGAAAGATACGCTCAACAGTGAATCATACGAAATTCGCTGACTCACGCCATGCACCACTCAGTCGGTTACTGGCACTCGGTTCAAGTCGCGCCGCGCCCCGTGGTGCTCAGTCTGTGCTATTTGTTTAATTTCCATATCAATATACAGATAGTGTTGTGAGCTGTCGAAGATGGCTTCTGCGCAGGTTAAACGGAAACATAAAAGGACGGTAAGATAACTAATATTGCTAACGACTATGATGTTGTTCAAGCTACGATACACGATATAAGGAAGAATAGCGATAAAATAAAGTCGTTATTTATGAAGAATGAATATCTGAAAAGCAAAAACTTAGTAGGCATACACCTATTTCTAGAGAAATCCTCAAAGAAAAAGCCAGGGATTGTTACCGGAAAAATGTTAAAAAAGATTTTTTTCAAGCGAGCGAGGGTTGGTTGTAAAAACTCAAACAGCGTTATGGTATCGGATTGTTGAGTACGACAGGGGGAAAACTGCCATGTGACCTAAGCACTGTAGATTAGTACAAAGAAAAGTTTCAACAGGTTATCCAAAAAAGAGGCTTAACTCCTCACGAAATGTACAACGCAGACGAGAGTGGTTTGTTTTGGCGGCTTTTACAAAAAAAAGCATTTGTTCACTATGAAGAATCCAGTGCTACTGGACGAAAATTAGGGTAGGGTAACTTTCATGCCTTGTTCAAATGCAAATGGTGCACAGGAGATGACCATGTTAGTCATAGGTAAGGCGAAGAACCTTAGGGCATTTAAAACTTCCGGTTGATTACAAGAACCAGAGCAAAGGGTGAATGAATAAGTTCGTATTCGCTGAATGGTTTCATGAACTCTTTGTACCCTCTGTTAAACAATTTCTCAAGAAAGATAAGTTGCCATAAAAAGCCTTGCTTATTTTAGATAACTGTCCTGGCCACTCCGATGAAGATGAGTTGAACTCAACAGACAGTTTTATTCGTGTGACCACCGCACTTACAGCCGGTGGGCCAAAATGTGAACCAGACGATTAAATTGCATTACTAAAAAGGAGCCTTTTATACAATGATTTTGCTAAAGACAAAAGTGTAATAAAATCATCAAAATCAATCAACGTGAAAGATGTGGTGTGTGCACTTGCATGGGAAATACTTATCGAGAAAGTAATTATTTGCCCTTGGAAAAATTTAAGGCAGAACATGACACTGCTAGACCAATACAAAAAAGATGGTCCAAACACCGTAGCCCCTAAAGAGAGAGAAGTTAACCTACTGCCAGAAGTGGTCCACCAACAACTTGTAGATTCAGTAGATGACAATCTGACAACAGACGTGTGGCTTACCGGCGAAGAAGACGAAAACAACCAGTTAATGGTTGACGATGAAATAATAGAGGAAGTGACAAGAGAGGACTCCTCACAATGCGGCCATAGCTTCGTTTGCTACGTCGATTGCCTGGGCGGAAGAAAATGGCGTCTCTGCTATGACACTGGAGTTGAAAAGGTTTCAAGATGAAGTGTTCAAAGTTTCTTTCAAAATTAAAAAGCAGAAGACAACAGACAACTATTTTAAATCTTTTACTTCAATGCAATAACGTGAGTCATACGCATTATGTACTATTTTACATTTTATGTAATTACAACAAAATTTTCAATATTTGCATGCGTTTTTTTCGAGATTTTCCAGTAATCCAACGTTTACGGTAATTCGGTAGTGCTCCGGTCCGATGTCCGTTGGATTACCGAGAGACTACTGTGTTAATCCTTTTTTTTTAATGTATTACACATAAAATATTAATTTTTTTCCTTCAGTTTGTGTACCAAACTAAGAAATCAAAAAAGGAAAAAAGTAATTAACAATTTATAAGGAAGGTTATCAATTATGGCCTTATAAAATTGCGTACTTTCAAAGAAAATTCTTAAAAGGGGTGCACTTCCCCCCAAAACGCACGCTTTTGCGGGTATATTATCTGTTTAAAACTAGGAAGACGTTATAAAATGCTTAGCTCTCTAAAGTACAGTCGAGAAATAATACTAATTTATACGATTCAATGGTAATGGCAGCTGCCGTCGTAAATACAATACATTTCATATAGACTTGACAACGACAGCTGAAATTACTATTGAACCGTACAAATTTTCTAAATATTTTATAATTAGACGATTATACTATACGAACTTAAATATTTTCATTATGATATAAAAGGCGAAGGTCCACATTTTCATAAAAGTACATAATTTCTGCTTGGCGTATAGCTGTCTAGAGCTCCTAATGATTCAGTGTTCAATTAACTTAACATAGTTCTGAAGAAATACGGTAATAAATGAATTTAGTTCTAGAACCGCAAATTGTGGTTTACATATTAAGATCTTGTATAACCAAACATTACAGATTTAAGAAACGCCAAATAGCGGATGTAGCATGAAGATTAATTTTAAGCTACAACAAGGAAAATAATATTTACAATCCCTAAACATGTTTTAAACTTATTGTCCATCTATTGTCAGCTTCAGGTGTATATAAGTTGTATTTTTCTTGCTGATAAGTGTACTTTGGAACCACAACATCTACCTTTAATGCTAGATGTAAAGAAGGTACAGGTTTTGTTGACTGAATCTCCCAGAGAAGTTTTTCGCAGGTGAGGACGTCTTAAATAATTTAAATCGTGACGTGCAATTTGATAATAGTGAATTAAGAGATTGTATAGTTAGGGATTCTAGAAAGAATCGTTGTAGTAAGTCTAGAGACGACAGGAAGTGCGAGTGGAAAATTATGAACATATCTATGGAGACCAATCTGTTCCGAACTGTTTTGACTTCAAAATCTAATTTTTTTATCTTGTGTTATGCCATTATTATTAATTTTAACGGAAAATTAGTGGGCAGAGTGGGAAAGAATTGGGAACTGGTTAAGAAATAAGTATTCTTTTATTTATGAATGGGCACTACTAACTCGTCACTCGTTGGCGGTGTGAAATATGTTTTAGAGAAGTTTCGAATGATTCTTTCAAGAGCCCATTTTATCCTTGACTCCATAGTTAAACGCATTTTGGAACTCCTTCATTGAGTACTTGAAAAGGTGCACTCGGCAACAATTATAACGGAGGAACTGTAACACAGTACAATTTAGATATCGCAGGTGCTGGCGGGTAAATAAAAGCATGTGGCGAGAAGATTCGTTACTTGGTAGTCTAAGTCTTATGGTAGGACACCATGAACTTTCTAGAGCGAAGCCGTAAACTCAAAAAGGGAATAAGGAAAGAAAGCTGAAAGCAAACTTTACTTAGTACATCGCTAATGCGAATACACTACACAAATCTTTTTTCTTACAAATACGTTTCGGTCGAATCACTATGGTAGTGCATTAAATCATAACAAAATTAGGTTTAGGTGAGCAGCAGAGGAAATAAAAACGTAAGCTGGATGACCTGTTGGTGCGACTCGTATTTGCAATGACAAGGACGTCGAGGTGCACAGCAGTGAAATGTGTAGGTAGCTTCAGTAGAAATACTTGGAATCATAGTTATATTCCGAGGAGAGATAGTGAGCGATCAAGTGAAGTGTAGGCAGCAGTCGCAGAATAGGTCATATAGAAGGTCTTGAAGCAAATTAATATATTATCGATGCCTACCCAACAAAAAACTCAGGACTCTACCAGTACGTTGAAAAGAGTACAATTTCCAAAAAAATTTATATCAGAGGTTTACATTGATGAGAAACTACTAGTTTCTATTTCAAATCACAGTGCGTTTATTAATATACCGCCGCTTTTTTGAAAACGTGTGCTAACGTTTTGCTGTTTAGCGAAATTGGAATATCCCGTGCCGCTAGATGATTTTTTTATTTTATATACCTATACAAATTTTAGGTAAAAATAATTAAATAGCAATAAGTATGTAATTTTTTAAATGTAGATAATGTAAATAGTATCTGCATTCAAAAAATTTATGTATCTGTTTGCCCCAGTAGGGCAGAAAAATAGCGTTTCTAATAGGAAACAAATACGGTAAATGTAACAATGAATTATGTGCCAGTTTCGATAATCCAAAAATGTATGGGTATAGATATAAATTTTAGAAAAAGAAGAACACAAACGATGAAAGTGTATACCAAGTGGCTAAACAGGATATGTATGCAATTTGTAAAATTAATTATAGGAATTGTGACCTATCAGAATTCGCTCTAAAGAACACATAGCTCACATCAGACACAAAAGTTGGGATGAGTCTGTTGTAGCCCCACATATGTGTGATAACACGGAACTACTCTTTCTGAATTATTGCCATGCTACCATAAAGTAGTCCCGTTAGGTGACTTTAATGTGGACATGCTAAACATTGAAACATCAAAATTTTTTATGTTGAATAATTTGTTCGACTTATTCAATCTCAAAAAATTGGTTGTGGTTCCTACACGAATATAAACCCTAATTTACAAACCTGTCTAGGCTTGTTTCTAAGCTCTAATAATTCGCTGGTGCAGGATACACTCACATTTAACGCGGATAAAATATCTGGTAATGATCAAGTTCGTTGCGATTTAATATTAAACAAACCACTGAGTACACTTTCTTATAATTATGCAAGAAATTTTAAATTTTTGGATCGAAACAAATTTTGAAATAATTTCCACTGCCCTCGTTTTTATATGACATAACACATAAGTGGCATTGGTCAGAAATTAGAATCTTTAAGGAAACCCTGCTATATATTTTTGATAGACATGTTCCTTATCGTAAAGTTAAGCGATAATGTGCAGACAGCTGTTCCTTGGTTAACCGACAATACCCAATATTTGATTTCTCTAAGGGATAAATGTAAATTAAGTTACAAATATTATAAAGTAATTGTTTCTAAAATCATATGCAAATTTAGAATTAGGCATCCCGTTCAGGTGGACTTAATCAACTTTTCGGGTTTGTTTTGTCGTTTATTTAGGGAATATGTTGAAGGTTAGCTAAATTCCATGATGAAGGAAGTTCCCTAGAAGTCATAGACATTAAATAGAGCTTAGATCAGACTGGTACTAATTCGAGGAAACATTTCTTTAACCCTCCTATTGCGCTTGGGTCAATATGACCCAATCGAGTTCTTCTAATGTGCGTAATTCGTTAATTTATTTAAATATTTCGTTGCCACTGCATTACTATTATTTCATTACTCTAAAAACGGTGTACCTAGATTGATATTAAAAAATTATAATTAGTTTCTTTTTAAATGAATTTGTTACACTTACTGTGTTTGGATCTATATGACCCGGTGATTTTGTGGTTCAAATTAGAAGAACGAGAAGCAGATTATTATCATAGACGAATGTATTTTATTAGTTTTGATTTATTTTCATAAATATAAATAACTTACATAATATTGCCACATTATTGCGCATATTGCCTAACAATTGAAATTTATTATTGAAAATGTGTAGTGAGAAGGTGCTTACGTATAGTGAACTTGAAAAACTTTTGTATGTTTCTGATAGTGATTCTAATGCTTCTGAAGAAAAAGACCATTTGTCCGAAACCGAGATGTATAATAGCGACTCGGATGATGCAGTGGAAGCTATGATTTCAGATGAAGCTGATATGAATAATCACGTAACTTCAAAAGATTGCAATGTAGTATGGAATGAAAGGACACATCAATCGGGAAGGTTATCAGCAGCAAATATTATTTCGTTGATTCCTGGGCCAACACGCGAATAATTGATATAAAATCCGTGTACTTCTTATATTTCACACCTAAAAATTGTAAACCTAATTTTGAAAATGTTAAATTTAGCATGCAAAAGACTTTGTGGCGACACGTTCCAAGAACTAACATTAGTTGAACTAGCAGCATATTTTGGCCTACTGTTTTTAGGTGGAGTGTATAAATCTCATACAGAGGTAACAGCCAGTCTGTGCGATTGAATTGTAGTCGTCCAATATTCAGAACAACGATGTTCCTACAACGATTTCATGTAACTGCACGAATAACTCGTTTTGACGATAAATTACCTCCCATACGGGACTTGTGGGATGAATGGGTTGCAATTCTACCTACACTCTATAATGCTCGCGAAAATGTATCAGTAGATGAGCAACTGGTACCTTTTAGAGGCCGTTGTCCTTTTAGACAGTACATCGCCAATAAACCTGCTAAATACGGAGTCAAGATTTGGACTTTGTGCGATTCTGTAACTGCTTATGCAAATAACATGCAAGTTTACCTCGGGAAAAAAGAAGGTGAACCTCCAGAGAGAGGTCAAGCTAAAATAGTTGGGCTAGATCATACTTATGGTCTAAAAAAAAGGTCACAATGTGACGTGTGATAATTTTTTTACCTCGTACGATCTGATTCTATTGAAAAGAAAAATAACCATGCTTGGCACAATTCGCAAAATTAAGTCTGGATTGCCAGCCGCATGGGTCTGCAACAGGAAAGAACTTCTTCCTTCAAAATTTTACTTTACCAAGGACACGTCGACAATTTACTATATTCCGAAACTGAATAAAAATGTTACGCTCATGAGCACCATGCACCACGATAGAGGAGTGTGTAACCAAGATCATAAAAAGCCATTTATGATTATAGATTACAACAAAACTAAAGGTGCTGTAGATACGTTAGACAAGTTGATAATAACGTACACATGCAGACGACAAACTAAAGATGATCAATGACTATCTTTTACAATATCATGGACGTTTCAGCTTACAACGCTTATGTTCTGTGGTGCGAAGTAATTCCAACCTGGAATGCTGGAAAACTTACAAAACGGCGACTATTTCTTAAAGAACTGGGTAATTCCTTGAACACTACATTATTGCAAGAAAGAAAACGTCTCACTTGAAGTATTTCTGCAGCTGAAATGGTTATAAAGTCACGTCCTTCAACCAGTAATGCCGAACAATCAACCACAACCAAACGTAAAAGATGTAATTTTTGTCCCTCTTCAAATGATAATAAAACTAATCTGGCATGTTGTAATTGCTCCAAATACCTATGTAAAGCTCATGTAAATTACTACTGTCAAGAGTGTTACAAATAAATGTATGTACCTAACCACTACGTTTTTCAGATGTTCTTTACACAACATTATAATAATATGTAATAAAAATAAAATAACGTAATAAAATGTAATAAATAATAAATACTACATCTTATTTCTTATTATTATTTACTGTAATATGAATTTAACTATAGGCTAACTAAAGGCGAACACAATAAGTAAATAGTTGTTACCAAAATAGGAGGATTAAGACAATAGCTGGGATACCGTCTGAATCAGTCACCTTATTGGAATCAAGCCTACCTGATGATTGACTCTAGGAGTTTGTGCCGAAAAATTAATCTCATAGCGTATACAGAAGAGTTCACTAGTGGGACATCATTAAGACATGAGTTTGATGCAAATAAATCCACAAAAGGATTACCTGGATTAGATTTTCCTACAGGGGCAACTACTACTAATCCGTCAAAGGACGTGATGAGGGGAAATGAAGATGTAACAAAGTTTAAATAACAAACATTTAATTGTTTCACTAAACTAAATTGTTCTTTTTTATTTGAAAATGTGGTGCAAGTGTGGTTATCGATTTATAGTCACCTCTAACAATTGTAAAATGCTTAAGCTATTAATCTTATTATATCAATCCGCATGGATTTTTTCTTCAAGCGGTTGGGATTAATGTAGCCAGTTAACGAAAAATATTGTAACTTTTCATTAGCTGTATTTTGTAAAATCATTCTATATGTAATTCGATATTAGTCTCTTCTTATTCAAATTTCTAATGAAATTTAAGGATAGAAATAAAAACAAGAAAAACAAACGCATTAAAAAGAAAATTAATGAAAAATACAATTTAGAGATGCAAGGGAATTGGCTAAGCTGACAGAGGAGTGAACAAAATATTAATATTTGAAGTACAGAAAGGTCAAGTTATATATTATTAAAAATTATTATTAATTAACTAATAATAATTTTTAATTACATATTTACCTTTGTACTTCTTTGTCCACTACAAAAACTTATAATAAGTTATATTATATGATATGGGATTTAATTATCTTTTCTGAGGATACCAATAAATACATAACATATTTAAAAAATATAAAAGCGTCATCAAGAACCCTGAAAAGTGAAATAACATGCGTAAAAAATTCAAGTAGTCTAATAGTCATTTTCTGTAAGATTCTCCCAAGCAGATGCTCCTTGAATATCTGTTAATTTCCAATTGACTGCACATCCCGTTGAAATCACTTATCATGCTTGGTAGTATCTCATAAATAACAGGAATCCTGTATTAATAATGTCAATGTCCAATGTAAATACAATGGGCAGTCGATAATCCACAATAGCATTAACGGGACATAAATCTGAGTTAATAGATACAAAGTCAATCGACACTTTTCATAACAATACTTTTATAAATATAGAGGATAGATTTTCTTGCTTGCAAACACCACATATTTTGAGAGCACAACAACAAAACATGACCACGTACTTTTGTTATTTGTATCACCATATTATATCCATACCACTGAACTAGATCTAACGGATTTAACTCGTAAATTGTTAAGATCTACTGAAACTTTAAACTGTTATAAGAGGTGTTGTAGCAGTTTATACCTTTAAGGATGCCCTTATATTCAAAGGTAACACAATACAATACCTACGTAACACATGATAAATTTTATTAAAAATAATCGGGTTTGTTGAGTCGCCCGAAAGGTATGTTTTTGTTAAAAGGTACAAGGGATGCCTGCAACTGACATTTTTTTATAACAATTTTTATGTTATAAAGCTTGATTAATATGCTTACGTTATTATTATATGTATGTATGTATAAACGGGTTGATTTATCGATTACTATATTACTCACTTTCATAAACTTTGAAAGTAGCGCATAAACACTATCAATATTAACGCATTAATGTACCTAGTTACATTGTACTCAAATATCATAATATATATATATATATATATATATATATATATATATATATATATATATATATATATATATATATATATATATATATATATATATATATATATATATATATATAATACGGCAATCTCCTTCAATGCTGCAAGATTAATTTCCAAATCCTGTATCCTAAAACCTACATCATCGATGACTCGTCATTGTGCGGTAGTGTCTCATTAATTACTATGATGAAATAGGAAAAATCGTATCATCAATGAATAATAATAAAAAGTGTGATCAAAGGTAGCATTAGGAATCTACAAATGATCAAAGATATCGTTAACAAGTTACAGATTTAGCACCTCGTAGCTACCCAAGCGATTCTTTGAGTTAATAGAAAAGATCTTGATAAATTAGGTGAGATTGCTGATATAATCCTTAATACTACCCAACCGTTTACGATCATGACTAGTTCAGTTAAAATTAATGTCCATAATAAACTAATACCTATTTGAAAAATTATTTAATCCATTTGGGTAAATTTAAATCAAAGGCACTAAGATAACTTTAACGAAAGACGAGAAAATATAATTACAGTATTGTTGAACTAAACCATTTTTTAATCAATAATCACTGCACTTTATTGCATATTACGATTACATTTTTATGAATGCGGCTGTTTGCTGTAAACTTCTTCATCTTATACAATTTTAAAAACACTAAAAATTATTTAATGTGTATAATCTAGTTCAATTATTTTATTTGATCCTATGTAAAATTTCCATAATAGTTTCGATCTGGCAAACCGCATAGCAGGGCTTGCTCTCAATAGTTACTGAAGGTAGATTATGGCTAGAAGAAATGGCGATAGTAATACTAATTTTATTAACCATTTCTTTGTTTTACTACTTCCAAACTTTGATAAAGCTTTCTTTATCATCCTGACAATTTTATTTTTGCTTTTCACAGAGTCTTTAATGCATTTCTCATCCACACACTAACTGTTCCAACCTTGTTGGATTTTTAATACTGCAGTACCAGCATTAACCGAAAACGATGCAGACGTTTTCCGAAACTAATGCCCGGAAATCGTGTATATTCCGAACCTTTGTATGATTCATTTAAAATGTTTGCATTCCAGAAATAATATTCTATGGTTAACACTTTTTGATCTCAATATTTTTCACATTTATTTCTGCCTGCTCAATTAGTTACAGTAACTACTCTTCTTTGACTCATCTTGGTGCAAGAGACTGTAATTATTACTGTATTTGAGTTTCTTCGATACCTTTCAGTAAAACCTTATAAAACTCTTTTCTTTTGCAAACATCAACTATTCCAACTCAGACTACAACTTATAAATTAAAAAAAAAGTTATATTTTTTGTTTAATTAAAATTTGACCTTACTTTCGTTAGGAAATATTTATAATATTTTTGTCTTGGTTGTGTAGATTGCTTGGGTTGAAAAGCATTTGATTACTTTTTCGAGAATGATGTGGCAACATTTTCATTCGCAATTAATATTGATTTCATCGTATAATATTTCGACCACTTGTGAATGGTTTCCATCCACAAACAGAGTGAACACGCTATATGTTTTACCAGACTGTTTATTAAAATATAATACGCTTCTTAGAATTTCTCGAGAATTCATATCCGAATACATTTTCACTCACCAAATTATATCATCAAATTAAACATTTATTTAAACCAAATACATAACCACGTAGATCCTGGATTATTGTCGTTAATAACATTTAAAATTGCTTATTGGCACACGTACACAGGATTTTCTAAAAGGATTGAAAGGTCCTATCACAGTATTGCACAAACATTATGATGGAAATAAAGTGGAGCACCACCCTGCTGAGATGCGCCGATGCCCGCCGTCTCCAAAACGGAAGCCTACTGCGATTGATTTCTCATGGAAGCAGGAAAAAAGCGCACACGCACACGCACACGCACACGCACACGCACACGCACACGCACAC
>JARFJB010001925.1:752500-782500 GCA_036346205.1 Vesta saturnalis
CCGATTCCAGAAAATGCCTTTTTTTTGTACGAGAAAAACATAAAGTTTTCCTCCAGCTTTATATTTAGTCATTTATCTGCAGTTCAATACTTGTTTGGAACCCCTCATTTAAATATGTCGCTATCAGAATCAGGTTTTATATTAAATGAGTATTGTTTTAGTAAAATGGTGTAATTTTTAATTAATATTCATGGATTTTACGTCTATAAATTTGATCCAAATGTGACGCATGTTGGTGAAACAACGTGAAGATAGATGACGCATCGGCGACGGCAAATGTCTATTAAAATTCTGTTCATGTAATATAATCACTCAAAACGTTTAAATAACCTTAACTTGATTAAAACAGCCATAAACGAAATTATATTGAATATCAGTACTTACTTATGACAGAAAACGTTTGTGATGAACAAGCGAAAATTTTTAAATCATATTTATTGAAGTAATGGCATCCCATAAATATCATTCACACAACTTTCGGTCAAGGTCAAATTACTTTTTGTACTAGGACAGAAACTATGCTACTTTTAGTGCAGTAGCTATGTAGACATCGAAGAATCCCGAAATCACCCACTTTTGGTACAAAATACTGTCACAATATAATGTCTTATTTGGGTGGTTGAACAAAAAAGCGATTCATGGGTAAACTGACCGCAGTTTTGGTAGTGCGTGAAAGCGTGTACTAAAAATAACATTTTTTCATAAACTTCACATACATACGAGGGTTGCTATTTATATTTCTGGCCTTGGAAGCAGTAATTGTTGCCGGGCGACATCTAACGTTCCTATTGTAAGCTTGACATTGTTGATCATAACCTTCTTTTCAACATTTTGTCATTTGTACGCGATTTGTGTGACTTGAAAAGTTCATCTTGAGCCAAAAAGGGAATTAACCCGTGAACATTTTCGTGTGATTATTTTTCATGGCTTTCTACGTAGATTGTCAAGACAAAAATGTACCGATGAACTTGAATCTTTATACGGCGATGAAGCACCGTCCTACAGCACTGTAAAAAACTAGTATCACGAATTCAATCGTAGCCGAAGTTCACTCCAGGACGAATTCCGTGAAGACCGTCCAAAATCGATGTTGTGGGTAAACTAACTGATTAACCAAGACCGTAATGTAACCGTGAGATAAAGATATATTTGTTGTGATACAACAAAGCTTGAGAAAGTTGTACATTAATACCACAAGTAATCTGAATAACTCTAAACAGCTGTATTTATTATTTGTATATTTAATAAAACAAATTTCAGCATAAAACCAATTAAAACAGTACTTCTCGCAAAGGTTTACGATATTAACTAATTCCTACTTCAACGCAAAATTATAGAAGCACGTAACCTATCTTTACATAGAATTTAAAATGAAAAACGACCAACGCTGTATATCTTTAATAACAAAGTCTACTTGACCTATGCCAACAAGCATTACAGTTAAAAGGTTATGCACTCAAATATTTTTATTATAGAAAAGGTTAAAAGGAGTCAGCTGTTTCTTTTCATTATAAGCATATTGAAACACCACTATACTGATATGTTCTTACACTCAAAATAAATATAATATATTCATTTTTCATTTGTCTTCATTAACGTACAAATACACTAAATGTAGACCAAACTATTAAAGCAGCTGTTGGGACCACAAAAGCAGGCTTAGATGATAAAAGCAGACACATTAACAGCATGCGTTATTGATGCAAACAAAGGTATCCCCATTTTTAATTATTCAAGATAAAATTTCATTATCATGCACGCCATTTTATGTATTTAATGACGTCATCGACCACGCTTTCCTATACCATCAATTACGATACTAAATTCATTAACACATGGGGTTTTCTTGATTCTTAATGCCAGAGGATTTCCCTATTAAATATAACACGTGCAAAAGGTAACCAAAAGTTACATACCTTATACAAGTGAGTAACACTCAAAAATTGTAACGAACGGAAATGAAGTAAGTCGTGTTACGCAAAGAACAACAAAATTGATATGGCTAAGGTAACCGTTATAGACGGTAACGACATATACACGAAAGAGAATATATCGATATATGTATTAAAATTCAATTATTGAAAGAGAAAAAGGAATGCCTTAAAATACCAACGTAATATAAATATATTTACCGATAACACAAATTGAAAACTTAAATTAAGGTAACGACAGCCAAGAATTGACACATTACAACGTTCCGGACAATCCATCAACTGTATCCTCTCCTCCTTTTATTAAATTGTAAAATAAAATTATTTCAGGTACTTTGTCTTGGGAATCATCTTACAGTGTTCTCATGATGGAGGGTTTACAAGAGCAAAACAAACTGACCTTTTTGGAACGTACGATACTATAGTCAAATCTTCTTGGAAGCCAAAAAAGGCTAGTTTTATTGATCGATTGCATACGTTCCAGAATTTGTTACGGATTTCCCGTTTATTCGTATGGATTGTACGGACTCCAGTTAGATTATGATTTGTGCGGACCTTTTCAAACAAGTCAGAACTTGTGTACCGATTGTCACTGGTGATACTCCTGTGGGTAGCATCATATGGACTAACGGGCCGTTCCACAACAGAAGTTTATTCGACATGCATTGTCGAAATCGAATAATTATTCGTCAACAGTCAAATATTGACCAGGTGAATAAGCATATTTGCACTCCAGAATGAATTGTTAAAATATGGTGGACAACGCTTAACACGAGAACATACAAGCTTTATTCAAAAAATACTGACACAATGTAAAGTACCGGACAGATGGAAAACCAGTACAATAATACTTTTGTCTAAGAAAGGTGAGAAACAAGAACCAACCAAGTGCAGGGGTATCAATCTACTGAATACAATATTGAAACTCCTTGAAAAAGTTATCACAATTGAAATTGATTCGATTACAACAGTGGAAGACGATCAGCAACGATTTAGATCAGGAAGGTCTTGTGTAGATGCAGTATTAATTATGCTACAACTGGTTGAGAAATCTATAGAATGTAATAAACCAACTTTTGTACGCTTTGCAGATGTAACAAAAGCATTTGACCGTATAAAGTTAGATGACGTAATTCATCTGTTGTACAATAGAAATATACCTGTCAATACAATCCAGACCATCGAAAACAATAAAGTCCGGGCTCACATTAACGGTAAATTGACAAAACTCATACCAGTCAACAGCAGTATTAGACAGGGATACTCGCTTAGCCTCCTGATGTTTAACATAATAATGGATGAAATAATAAAAAAAGTACGGCTCAGTAAAGGACATGAAATGGGTGATAGCGAAATAAAAATTGTTGGTTTCGTTGATGACGCCGTGATATGTGCCGAAAATGAAGGTGACCTCCAAAGATTATTAAATACCTACATTCAATCTTACGGGAAAAAAGTATATGATTATCCCAGCTGAAAAAACTAAATGTGTGACATCGAAAGAACCCCTCCGATGAAACTAGAACTAGACGGTAAAATAATACAAAGGAAATGAGATCCAAATACCTAGAAATCTATACAACTAGTCACGGCAATATTGATCATGAAATAAGAGAGCAGTTGGTCAAAGCAAATAAAGTTACGGGATGCCTCAACTATATAATCTGGCGAAACAAACATCTACAACAAAAACCAAAGGTTCAGATTTACAAGAGCACAATTAGACCTATTATGACCTACACTTCAGAAACAAGACCAGAAGCATCAAAAACGAAACAACTATTGGAGACCACAGAATGAAAATAATTCGACGCATATCGCGATAAATGTTACTACATAGGGAAAGAAATGAATACATCAGACAATCATGCAACATAGACAACATTATGAATGGGTCCTGGAACGTAAGAGACAATGAGGCCAACACATAAGCCGAATGACGGAAGATAGACTGGTAAAAATCGCAAGAGTTAAATCTCCTAATGATACACGCTGCAGAGGCCGGCCAAGGAGTGATAATTAAGATCCAAGATGAAGACAAAATCGAAGACGGAACAGGTCATAGGCCTATTATAGAAGGAAGGAGAAGAAGCCTCTAATGGCCGCCAGTCTTTGTACGCGGTATTCTTTGTTGAGAAATCACAATATGTAGCTAAAAATTAGAACTGTTTTTCTGCCATAGTTACTCGAAATATCTCAACACCGGTCCCGTCAGTATTCCAATAGACGATCATTGTTTCTGAAAACTTCTGCTAAATGCAATAGTCTGAATACAGCTTTCAATTATATATAATTTTTATTAATAAAATAAAATAAATTCGTTGGTTCGTCCACCTCAATGTCATCTATCATTTCTCCATTGATGAAAACACTCAAGTGGACTTTTCTATCTCTAGCAGATCTCTTGAGTGACGATATTTTCACTTGGAGTTCTCACATTTTGGTTATATTTTCTTCTCCACTTGGTTCCATTCTTACCTAAAAAGTACTTGTCCTGATCTTGCATTAATTCAGACATACTTTTGATGACATCACTATTACCCACCTGCAACTTCCTTAGGGTTAAAAGTATAATCCTGTTTATTTTCAAAATCCCTTGCCATTTATTCAACATCTGAATGGTCCTGTGTATGCTTACATTTTCTGTCTTACTCTTGCCATCTGATTCAATTACCTCTTCATCTTCGTATTCCACCTCCATTTATAAAGCCTGAAGGTGACGCATTCCTTTTTCATAGTCTACCATGATTAATCAACAATTAATGTTTTGGGGTTTATGTTACAAAATGGCCGCTGTCCGCCATTTTTAATGATTACGTCACTGAATACCATCAAAAACGTTTATATGTGCCTTAGTCAAGTTTCCCAAATTTTAGTAATTCCAGTTTTATAGTTCGCACAATAGGTTGGGAGGGGAGAGGGGGGGGGGGCGTTATACGGGCACTGTATACGTAATGTATGTATGCACGCTGAGAATCCATGATTGTGACTGAAGGAGCTTGGAAAGCTTAAGCAGACAGCCCCCCCCCCCCTTTGACGGGGAATGAAATACTTGGCATTTTCCTGTTTTTTACTTATATGTGAATGCAACTGCTGGAAATAGTTAGAATGTCTTCCTGTAAATACATACGTTTAACCTGAAAGAATTTCGAAGCAATTAATACATAAAACTGCTAAGCAAGTAAAATATTTATACTTACCTTTAAGAAATGATGCTATGATGTGAAAGTTATGCCACTTTGGTTATTGAGCTGTACAGTTATCATGTCGTGGCCGTCTAGACTGGTAATGCCATCATCGCTATTGATCTAAAACCATCAGTAGAAATTTTGTGATGTTATAAAACAACGATTAACTCACTTATGTGTATTCGTTAGATTTTTGTAGTTGATCGTAATCTCTCTTTACAGAGTTACAAATGATCTTAGTACATTTTTGTTGAGGATTAGCAATTAAATATGTATTCCCAACAAAATCAACTAACATAAAGTAAGCAAGCATAACATGGACAAAATTTAGAACTGAACTGAATGATTATACTACTAACATCTAACATTAATAAGAATGCACGATAAATAAATAGTAAGGGTAAGGGCAGTTTACTGGTCAACGACCACGTTTGGAAACTGAGGCCAGTAAAATTCGCAACGCTCGTGATGCTTATACTATTATTTACACGATCGGCATGATAAACAAAATTAAAATGCTTTTCGAAGTTACCCTTGGTTGTCAGTTTCAATTGTGTACTTGTTGGTATGGATATGTGTAACCATAAAAAAGAAGTACCAAAGGCGAAGATAATGCAATCTAAGATTATTTCGCCATTGGGTGGAATTAAATACTTCCAGAGAAGTCATAACTGAGGTATAAGGCGGCATACGCAACATTTAACAAATGTTGTGATGAAAGGCTTATACAACGAAACATGAAGTTGAATCCTTCTAGTAGTTTTTGGTCTGAGTATTCAATGCTCCAATCGTCCATAAATCTGTATGATGGTATCTAGATACACCAAGTACATGGCATTGTTAAAGGTAAAAATGTTAGATACCGACCTACCTACGCCAAATTTGGTTAATTTCAGGATGCTGGGTGCATCCGGATCGTCCATAATACAAGACCTTTGTGATTTGATTGTTAATGATGTAGAAGATCGAGGTTCATTGATTGCAGTCACAATTTCCAACAACAAAAATAGGTGCCGAACGAACCTTTACAATTGCCAACGATGAAATCCAAGAGATTCGCTTTTCAAATGATAGTCTGCAACTTAACCGCGTTGAGTTTAGACACTTCTTTGTGAAATATCATAATGAAAGATGTTTTAGTCAAGTTATTGGTAGAAATACTATCGGAAGTTTCCTGTTTAAAAGTGTTGCTTATCTGGAAAAGCATTCGTTTGGACGCACGTCCGCTACGCAACTGGCGAACAAGGGGGTGGATGTGCTGACCTTGTAAAGGCACGGGGGCGAGAAATCGCCTTGTGTTGTTAAAAGCTACCTACAGAAATTACTTGAAAACCCCAAGGGGGAGGGCTAGCTCTTTGAGCTTTCCAAACTCCTTCAGCCACAATCATGGATTCCCAGTATACATACATACATTACGTATGTAATGTAGGTAGGATTAAGGATGGGTGTGGTCAGGATAGGACCGGAAGGAACAGAGTTAGGGTTCTGAGGGGAAAAATACTACCCCAGCATTCGCCTAAGTAGCCGCACATGGTGTGCATATACTCAGTGACCATGCCGCTACAGGTGTATGAGGAAAACCCCTGAAAAAGCCTCATTCAAGTTAGACGATAACGGGAATCGAACCCATTACCTCCCGAATGGAAAGCAGGTCGTGTCACCACTAGTACACCAGCTCGGTTGAATTATGCCAGAAAATTCAGTGCATAATAATTCAGTGTTTCATAACTCCCCTGTAATAGATAATACAGATAATTCAGCTGGAACTAAAATTAAAATACCATTTGCTTTTATAGTGCTAATTGTTCTTCACATTTTAAGTTCCATAATTAATAATTTCATTTGATAAATGTTCATTATGAGAAAATTATTTTATTGTTTTCCCATGGGCAAGTTAAACTTAACACCATGAGAGTAAAGCTTGCAGATGAAAGAAAACGGGTGATTTTGCAATAAATTCTATTAAAACTACAATTAAGGAATCCGCCTTCTGATTAACTATTTTTATAAATAAGTAGTGTTGCCAAATTTTTTATTTTTCCAGATGATGTGTCATCCACCAAGTTAATTCAAACAATAGTTAACTGTGATATAAAGGGTGTGGCATTAGTAGGAAAAAGTGATTTTGCGGATAAACTGTGCATAGTAGAAAAAAGTGTATTATAGAAAAGTAACAGCGGTAAATAACCCATTGTCCTTATTTTAAATGGAATGGTGTAGTGTTTAATGCGGATTTCGTTTCTATTCTGAAAAACTAAAGCTAAACTTAACCGTTTTTGAAATGTTTGTACATTTAGATATAAACTTAATATTTTTCGTCGAAGATCAAAAATTCATTTTGACTTACTATCAAACCTATTATTTTGTAACTTCGCATGTAATTGGTGGTCACAGTGACCTTTTAATTCTTTGCAGGGTATACCACAAATATAAATTTATTTTTTTTCCAATGTAAATAACGATCTTATCTGCAATGCAATACCCTCTATATTATTACATTATTTAACAGAAAATTCATAACTGTATAATCGATATGACACTCTGTATAAAGGTATGATTGCTTAAAAGATTTATCAACATTGCTAAGCATTGTTGGTGTAATATATGCAAACTCTTCACAGATTCGCTTCTTTATGTTCTCCTTGGTTGTTAGCGGCGTTTGATATACAATCTCTTTCACATAACTCCATAGGAAGAAGCCAAGCTTTGCTAGATCTGGAGATCTTGTCGGAAAAGTAATTAGTCCTAATTGACCGATCTACTTATCAAATCTTTCATCTAAATAATTCCGGACCATACGGCTAGTGTGGATAGGGGTCCCATCTTGCTGAAACCATATAGATTCTTTAATATTTTGTGGAACATCTGATAATATCTCTGGTAATGTAATTCGGAATAAATAGTTACTTTTATAATGCCTTCAAAGGAAACAGGACCTATGACATAATATCCTAGTATTTCCGCCCATACTTGTACCGACCACCTACCTATGTTGGCGATCTACAGGTTGGCTAAAATGGGGATTTAATTGATCATACAGATGCATGTTGTGTTCATCACCCACAGGGATGTTGTGAAATCTTTACATTTAAAACAAAGAAATTATATATTCATATATCTGGATCAATGTCTGCACTAATTACTTGCGGAGTTACAAATTCATAGATTTGGTAGTAACCTCTAAATAAATTTTTGGACTACGACGAAAAATGATCATTTATATCTAAAAGTACAAATATCTAAAAGCGGTTAGGATTAGGCATGTGACATGCGTAATAGAAAGTGGTTACTTTTCAGAGTAGCCAAAATCCACACTAAAAACTATACTGTTCCATTTAAAATAAGAAAGATAGGTTATGTACCGCTGTTACGGAACACTCTGTATATGCAAAAATATCATTAGGTTATGGCGTGCTTGAACTCAAGCAACTTTTGTATAAAACATTGTTTGCTACCGTTCACAGTTTATATATATATATATATATATATATATATATATATATATAGTATGTCCTCGGATCGACTTTAAAAGAAGGAAAATTCTCTTATTTTTGATTTCTCAGAAAATTTCATTCTTGATGATTTGCCCTGCTTGTTTTCAAACCCCCGAAACACGAATTACTTTCTATTTTACTCGTACGGTTCTCGAGATAATATCATTTTTCTTGAAAAATTGGACTTAGAATGTTTTTCCTAATTTTTAGAAGTAACTTTAGTAGGCGGATTTCATTGAAAAACACCAATGACAAAAATTCTCAAATGTGATAATTCTGTTGAACTGCAAATTAATTCATGCTAATTTGAATTGTATGCTATAATGATGACTTTACAACAAAGAATTTATCTAATTCAATGTTCCGGAACTGGGGAAGAGTGCTACCGAGTTGTTATCAGAAAATTCAACCAAAAATACCCGGAGGAAACTTGGTAACTAAATTCCTTCAAACAGGCTCGGTTTTAAACCTAAAGAAGCCAAAGAAGTTGTTCGTTGAAGAAGATGCTGCTACTGTTCTCGCCGTTCATTCCGCAACCGAAATTCCAAGGTTGTCTTTAAGAATGAGGGCACTACGGATTGGGATACGTAAATCTCATTTACAAAGAAGGAGAACAAAATTTTACCATTTAAGCCGCAATTTAGGCAAACTTTAGAGAACGGTGATGAAGCCAAACGTCTGGATCTTTGTTTGGAAATGGGCAATAGAGTTTTGGAAGATTCAAATTTTCATAAACGAATAATGTTCTGCGATGAATCGACCTTTTCAACTAACAGAGTCCTTTCCTCCCAACATTGCCGTTACTGTAGTAGGACGAATCCAAACTTCCGAATTGCTAGTCGCAGACAATGTTTGAAAAAAGCTAATGCGTGGTGTGCGGTTTCGTACCATGGAATTATTGGCCCATATCTTTTTGATCAAAATTTAAACCGTTATTCATATTTGGAAATGTTGAAAAATTTTTTAACTGATAAACTGGATGAATTGCCATTGAACTTCCAAATTGAAATGTTCTTCCAGCACGATGGGTGCCCTGCTCATTATGCCGTTACTGTTTGCCAGTGGCTCAATACAGAGTTCCATGATAACTGGATAAGAAGAGATGGTCCCATTTTATGGCCGCCGAGAAGTCCTGATCTCACAATAATGGACTTTTGTCTGTGGGATCGTTTAAAACAAATTGTGTACAATGAGCCAATGCCAATGCCAATGATGAAGAGCAATTGAAAAATAGGATACGGAATGCTGTCCAGTCCCTTTCAATCGAAGAAATAAGGCGCAGTTTCAATGAATTCAGAGCTCGCATTGAAATCTGTACGGAAAAAGGAGGAGAATTATTCGAATAGAAAATTTATAGTTCAGTTTTTTGAGAATTTTATTTCATTTTACCATCAATTGTTAAATGTATTAATTTTTTTTTATGATTGTGGACCTGAACAGGCTAAATTAGGCCTATCGTGCTAAAGCACTCAGGAACACTTAGGAGGATGGATAGAGGGATAATGAATTGTCAATAGATGCCTATGAACAGCTACCTTAAATTTTCTCATATCATAAGTGAGAGGAAAACAGGAACTAGGGAGATCATTCCAGAGTTTAAAAGCCGTGTAGAAAAATGTGGATTGCGCCCGTTTGGTACGACAAGTGGAGATTTGTACTGCATACTGATGATGTGAATGAGCGAACCGAGTGTTTCTCGAAAAGATAGACCGAGATGGTATCAAAGAATATAATTCACCAGCACAATAGCGGTTGTAATAACGATAATACAAAGATAGAACTGAAACCATCCCTCTATGCTCAAGGGACTGTATGTGAGAAGTTAACGACGGGTCATTTATAAGCCTAATCGCTCTTTTTTGAATACGATCAAAGATATCGAGAGTGTATTGGGGAGCACTAACCCAGAGGTGAGAATTATATTCCAGATGAGGCCGAATTTGGGCCTTATACAGCAGAAGGAGTTGTCGAGAGGTAAAGTACTGCTTACATCTGTACAAAAAGCCTATTCTACGAGCAGCTGTTTTGGTAGCTGACAGAAGATGGTCAACCCATGAGAGATTTAAAGATACAGTCATACCCAACAGAGTAATAGAGTCTGAAAACTTAAGAACTGAGCCATTCATACTTACAACAGGAAATGATCGATCTTTTTTGGCGGACATAAGGCAACACTGAGTTTTGTTAGCATTAAATTTAACTAGATTATTGCTTCCCCATTCAAGAATACGTTGAATGTCTTTGTTGATTAAATTTGCCATTTCAGCTTTAATTTCTTGATTTGACATAGAAGGTGGATTATCACTATGAGTAGACTGAGATGAACTACAGTGAAGAGTGCTATCGTCAGCAAAGCAATGGATGGGGTTAGTTGTTGAAGAAATAAGGTCGTTTATGTACAGCAGAAAAAAGTGTAGGCGCTATAACGGATCCCTGTGGTACGCCCGCGTTAATGCTAACTTCTTTTGAAAAAAAAAGCCATCAACTACGACACGTATTCGTTTTTTATCAAGGAAACTAGAAACCCAGTTGATGAGCATATCATTTAACCCAAACGAGGTGAGTTTGGCAAGTAAATACTTATGCCAAACTTGGTCAAATGCCTTTGAGATATCTAAAGCGACTACAACTGTTTCACCGGACTGGTCTAGTGAATTGTTCCAAACTTGAGTCACATATGAAAGAAGATCGCCTGTTGAACGACTTTGCCTAAACCCATATTGGTGGTCACTAAGGAGTTTGTTAGTTTCAAGGAACGTGAGTAGTTGCTGATTGATTGCTTTTTCCATGATTTTAGACAAAATGGAAGTGATGGCAATTGGTCGGTCATTTGAGGGATCGGTCTTATCGCCTTTTTTGGGAATAGGTTGAACATTTGCTAACTTCCATGATGAAGGGAATTCCCCAGAAGACATAGAGATCGTATAGAGCTTAGATAGGACTGGTACTAGTTCGGAGGAACATTTCTTTAAGACAATGGCTGGGATACCGTCTGGGCCAGTAGCCTTATTGAGATCAAGTCTACTGATGATCGATTCCAAGAGTTTGTACCGAAAATGAATTGGTTTCATAGCTTATGAAGAAGAGTTGGCTAGGGGCACATCTTTTCCAGAATCATTGAGACACGAGTTTGATGCAAACAAATCCACAAAAACGTTGGCTTTGTCTACAGAATCAGCAAATACCGATCCGTCAATAGATGTCAGGGGGGGAAATGAAGATGTTCCAAAGTTTTTACTAATGGCTTTAGCTAAAGACCAAAATTTACGACTGCCTAAAGGAGATGTAGCTAGTTCATTGCATTTTCGTTGTTCGAACAACTTTTTAGTTTTAGTGATGACACTTTTGCAGATATTTCTAGCACCAACGTATTCTACATGACTGCCGACCGATTAAACTTGTGAGACCAATATATATATATATATATATATATATATATATATATATATATATATATATATATATATATATATATACATATATATATATATATATTTTTTTTTTTTTTTTCTTAATAACTATACCTAGTTATTAAGAATTCAATTATATATATATATATATATATTAATTTTACATAATTGTTAAGGGTAAATTTTACTAAGGATTCCCTATATCTAAGTCCAATAGGTTTTAAATTACAAGACATCATTAAAAAATATGGAAAGCAAATAAAATTTCACTAATTTTTAAAGTAGCCTTTGAAAAAAAAATGATTAAAACGGAATAAGTCCAAATGTAGATTATTTTAAACAAAAAACAATGTAAAGCATTAAATATTTATTATAAAACAAAATATGTATACTATTATATCAGGTGCTCAAAAACACTGGCATTCGTTTGCAGACATTTGTTGACTCGTTTTAACAACTTTTCATTGGTGCTACGTTGTATTTGACCCTCTTCTAAGCCATTTGACCCTCTTCCAAGCTATTTAACGCTCTTTTAACCATATTTTGTTTGGTAATAGGAAGATCGGCATAAACAAGTTGCATCATATAACCTCAAATAAAAAAATATTAAGGAGTTAGATCTGGTGAACGAGGCGGTCAATGAAAAGGACTATTATTGGCAATCCACCGGTCCTCGAACGTTTGATGCAGCATGTTTCTGACAATATAGGACTTGTGTGACGGCGCTCCATCATGCTGGTACCAATAAATCCTTCACCACCTTCAACATTTACAAGCATCGACTCGCAAAACTGTGAGCGTAAAGGCAAATCCGTAGGTTTCAAGTTTTGGACTTGCCAATACTTAAAAGGCTTCCATTTATGTTTTACTAGAATTCTATGAATTGTCTTATATGGCACGTTAATAAATCGAGATGGTTCATTCAAACTGGCATTAGGATGTGCACTAAAAAAAGCCAACACATTTATTTATAAGCTCTTATTGTCCACCATAGGTTTGATTCGTGTTATTTTCAGTCGAAAAGATCCAAATTCCAGACAACTTTTTAATCTTAGTGCTAGGTATTGGACTGTCTGGATATCGCTCTGCGAAAGTTCGACACGTACGTTCCTAAATTTTGTTACACTATCTATAAACAATAATTAAATTCAGGTAATCTTCATTGGAAAAAGCTAAACGAGGCATTTTTTACAGAATAATTTGACAGTTGGATTTATTTCGCCTAAATCATTTTTTCCAAGGGCTACTTTAAAAGTTAGTGGAATTTTACTTAGTTTCCATGTTCTTCAATAGGTTTTTGTTCTGGAGTTATCGTCGATACTAACATACATTCACACAGACGCACAGACACAAACAGACATCCAGAGATGATGGCCGATCTTGGCGAAACTTGCTGCACCTCTTAGTAGTTTTCCTCTTATGGCAATCCTAATGTATTTGTGTATAGCTATTTTTTCAGTGTCCGATAGAAAGTTGTATCTTACATATATATATATATATATATATATATATATATATATATATATATATATATATATATATATATATATATATATATATATATATATATATATATATACATTTAAATGCATTAATTATCTTCAGAGGTTATGTGGTACAGCAGTGCTTCTGTGCTGAACTTCGCCTCCCACTCATGTTGCTTTAGTAATTGTGCTCCATTTTATTTGTGTCGGTAAAGTTATTACTATTATCTTTTATACACTCGGTAATAAGTGCTTTAGTACATATTTTTAAAGGAGTCCATAGTGCAAATGCTTTGTATTTATCTTTGTTTCTAATGCAGCAACGTTGTTTATAGCACTAGTAACTATTTCAAAATGTTGAGGTTGAAGTAGTGATGTGAAATCAGATATGTTATCATTAATTTGTTTCGTACATAGCAATAGCCGTCCTATAAGTTGTAAACATAAACATAGCAAAATGATATCTTTGACGGTACTTATTGAACATTTAAAAATTTTTAATTACATAGTTACCTTTGAACTTATTCGTTCATAACAAAAACTTATAATAATTTATTAAACATTTTGTTACCGAATATTATCGCCAGTTTATCATAACCAACAATATTCGTCATGTGGTCATCTCGTAAAACTGGAAAGACCTTTTCCTTTAAAATAGTGTTGGCTTTCTCGTGTATTTGGCCACATGTTCGTCGCCCAAATACCTGCGCGTTGCAAGTATTGTTTCAATTTTTTTCAACGCAAATTTTTATATGCTTCCGTAAAGAACCTTTTGAGTAAAAGCCTTTATAATTTTGTTTCTTTCGTAGTAGTTAAGTTCCTCGGAAGAGGATTCACTCA
The DNA here is from genome assembly GCA_036346205.1 of Vesta saturnalis. Lineage (NCBI taxonomy): Eukaryota > Metazoa > Arthropoda > Insecta > Coleoptera > Lampyridae > Vesta > Vesta saturnalis. The sequence goes on from JARFJB010001925.1 coordinate 766,848, forward strand.
TTTTTGTTAGGTTCACTGTTGTATGTGATTCATGTGACATACGTGATAAACTAAGTCATCTACATGTTGCACAAGAGCAAACGTTTTATAATACTGCTTTAAATTATCTAACATTGACCAAAAGTCACAATAATACTGCAACCGCACTATGATATTAATAAAATATGTATATAGAAGAAAATTTTAACCCCTTAAAATAAAACGATTTCAACACTTTTTAAATATGTTTAAATCAAACTAAAAATTAATCGACTTCAAAGCAGGAAAACTAAAACCATGTCTATCTATTGTTATTTGGGAAAATTGCCAAATAGCCAAAAGTAATCAGTGTTAATCTTTCTAAGAAACGCCTTATGCTAATTACCGGCAACACATGCCTCAAGTTACTTTTGACATTTGATAATTTGTCTAAAATAGTAAGTTTTTTTGGGAAATTCAAAACTGAAATGAAAGCTCAATTATTAGAATCTTGGAGGGTTTAGACAAAACTAAAATAATAAAATTGATTGCATTCTTTTTTAAAACTGTTTGTACTGAATACGTTTTTATTGTTATAAGCAGCCTAGGGCAATAAATAATTACCAGTAATTTCTTAAAAACAAGTTTTATGACATTTACAATGTACAATGTTTGATCCTAGATTCTAATCTCTTTTATGCATTTTAGACAAAAGTATCCCACATACCTAACAGTTACTCAAAATCTAATAATTTGTCACAACTGTTTGCTTAAATGTAAATTATTTACGCAAAGTGAAAAAAAAATTTCAACATTTTCGATTAAATTTTTTCTCATTAATAAATCAGCTACAATTGTAACTGAATTAACTACAGTATAGTTTTAAAGTTTATCATATAAACAAAGTTTAACTTTTATTCCTATTTATACGTAATTTCTTTGGTCTTTTTTTGAATCAACATTTTTTACATATTAAAAATTATTGGTATGGTAATATACGGGGTGATTCACGTTGATGGTACCTTAGACGTTTACCGAAAACGAGACATGGGATCTTTTTGAAAATTTGGTCACTTGCATGGCTGGCTCGGATCTATCGATCTAAAATATCTTCAGCGCTGCGACGTTGTCGCTTATGTGGATATTTTTAACGAGGCGCCCTGTATATTATTACATTTTTAGGTTCGCTATTACTTTTAGATTATTTTTGCCTCAATCATTCCTATGCCTATCATCAACCGTTTTTGAGTAATTAATTAATTTCCTTATTTTTTAGCCAAAACATGGTTCCAATCGAATGTTCATTATTGAGGTGTTTGAATTTGTAGAAAGTTGAAATTGTCGATGCACTCTACGAATAAGCTGTTCATCAGTTCTGCGTAACTAAATTGGTTCTATATTGTACAGGGTCGTTCGAAATTCGTTACGTTTCCGCAAGGTACAAAAATGCAGAAAAGTTCATTATTTCAAATAGGACATCCTGTATATTATTGAATATTCTGATAGACAATTGAAGTTCCTTTAAAATGATATATCATGTTCCTATACTTAAACAGGTTTCCGAAATAGAAGCATGTTCCTATACAAATTGCACTATTCTGTCTTTTCTGTCACAATTAGTGCACTAATAATAAAACATTCGGGTGTTTATTAACAGGAGAAATTTGAAAAGGGTCAAAATAGCAGGAAATTACTACACAATTCAAGTTTTGATAAAACTATTTATTTTTCATGGACAATGTGACCAAAGTATAGCGAGAACGTGCAGGAAGTTCAACGAAATGTATGCTAATTTGCGACCAATGGACAAAAGAAAGTTTGTACGATTATACAATAATTTCATTAATTATTAATACCTACTGTTATTTATAAAAAAATAACGTCAAATAACAAATTCAGTTAAACATGGATCGCAATGCAAATGATATCAAACAATAACTAACAAAACTAGAAAGCATTTACAATAGATTTTCAAAATGATGACCGTTGGTTTCCAAACATTTCAGAATACGAATAATCGTTGATGAAATTGTGGCCCACCTTATCTCTGTGGGATCTAGCTCTTCAATGCTCCTGCTAACTCGTTGACGCAGGTCTTGTTTCATGAGTACCGGTGTCATATAAACCTTCCTCTTCAAATTACCCCACAAGTAAAAATCAAGAGGTGTGAGGTCGGGTGATTTGTTTAGGTATAGGAATATGATACATCATTTTAAAAGGACTTCAATTGTCTATCAGAATATTCGATAATATACATGTGTCCCATTTGAAATAATAAACTTTTCTGCATTTTTGTACCTTGGGAAAACGTAACGAATTTCGAACGACCCTGTACAATATGGAACCAATTTCGTTACGCAGAACTGATGAACAGCTTATTCATAGAGTGCATTCAGAATTTCAACTTCGATTGGAACCATGTTTTGGCTAAAAAATAAGGAAATTAATTAATTACCCAAAAACGGTTGAAGATAGGCATAGGGATGTATGATGCAAAAATAACTTAAAAGTAATAGCGAACCCAGAAATGTAATAATATACAGGGCGCCTCATTAAAAATATCAAAGGTGATGCCACTTTTCCACATAAGCTACAACGTCACAACGCTGAAGATATTTTAGATCGATAGATCCGAGCCAGCCATGCAAGTGACCAAATTTTAAAAAAGATCCCATGTCTCGTTTTCCGTAAACGTCTAAGGTACCATCGACCTGAATCACCCGGTATATGTGGAAAAGGAACAAACTGCTATCTAAAGCACAGACGCAACATACATGCGCTTTATTTAATCTGGCTTTTTTTATTTTTATTTATTTGCATGAAATAATTCTTGCCGTAACATTAGAACTACTACCTACCGTCTTTTGCAGAAAATAACAATTTACCATCCTATTTTTATTTAAAAAATAGTGCCTATAAGCTTGATTTTAACGAAAAAAGAATTTTTATATAACTTTATTTTTTACTAACCTAATTTTACATTAATCTCCAGCTTTAATTTTTATTACAGAATTATTTTTTTAAGGATTTTCGTTTAAGTAAAACGCATTGGAATTTTACCTGTTCGAAGGCCATTGAAAAAAGACGTTTGCTCACCAAAAAAATGCTTAGTTTTACTGCGCTGTAGTTGTCGACAAGCATTACAACCAAGAGTTAAAGGAACACAAAAAAAAATTGGTTAAAATTTCCTTTAAAAAAGGTAATGTAGCATTAAATTGCAAGTATGATTTTTGCACGGAATATCCAAGTAGCGGGCATTTTACAATTTGGTTTCAAATTATATAGCCTTCAAATCTAGGTACATTGTAGTTGACGTGGCATATCTTCACCTGGTATAGCAATTTCACTAATCCTCGGTTATTGAAACGGGTAAATTTGACAAATTACTTGAAAAAGTAAAAGTTGCCAAACCAGTCTTGTTATTTGTATGATCAATTGTTCATGTATTATTTAGCACGTTGCATTAGTAAAAATAACATTCTACCACTTATTAGACAATTAATTACAAATATTTGTATTATCGTATGAATAATGCAATTAATTTAATCACTTTTTGTTTGTCTGTTCTGAAGTGTATGATTTTATCAATTGGCGTAATTAAAAACCAAACATGCTTACCATTGTACAAATTAAGTCTTACTCAAAACTCTATAATCCACAAAGTATTTATTTGAATTTATCTGAATGGAAATCTACTAATAATATATTAGGTATAAACTCAGACTTTTATTTCGTAATTTGTTAGTGAGAAGGGAAGGTGTTAATATTTGAACGTTACCTTTTACGAAATCAATATTATAGAAAAATATTTTATATGCAAACAAATATCTTTCAAATAATTATTTTATTATGGTATTGTCTTAATTAATTGTATTATATGTGTAGGGACGGATGACTAATGTCCTTAAGTCATCATTAGGATTATTTAATTTTTAGTTTTAGTAATTGCATATTTTACTATTTATTAACACGTTCGCGACGACGTGTACCACCGGTGGTACACTCGAAGCTATTCATACAGACGTCGTGCGCCACATGTGGTACATCGGTCAGTATTCACATCAAGCTACTCAAAATCCCGCATTTCTAATGAAGGGCTTTTATATTATAGTATCGACTGCAGGACTGTCTGCCTTGTATGGGTGTACCACCGGTGGCGCACTCGTCCACAGATAACAGTGCTAGAGATGATTAAAATATATCAACTTTCCAAAACATAACAAAATTATTTTGTGAAACCTAAATGTAGGGCTTATTCAAATACATAAAAAAGAAACATAAGGGGAAACTTAGGTACTAAGAAAACGTATAAAACACTAAAATAATTGCCTAAAACTACTATGTTACGATACAAAAGGGTAAAGAAAAGTGTCTAAAATTACTTATCGTAACTAAACAACATTCAACAGAACTATTTGTGGTTATCGTTAAAACATGGGAAGCATAAGGTAGGTTGATTTGGGCAGTCCTCGCAATATGTACCTACTCTTTTAGCCCTCATCCTTGCCTCTTCAGGGCCTTTCTTATTTTGAATTTTCTTGTAGCATGTAACACATCTTTTTCGGGTACTCCTTACAGGACCGTCGTATTTTTTAAGTTTATGAGTTGCCAAAACAGTGGTCGGCTTTGGTTTTTTCCTTGTCCTTTGCATGCTATCATCATGATCAATCCTATTTATATTCAATCCATGCTCATCCCTGCTCAACAGTCCATCAATAATTTGTTCTCTAACTTGCAACATGTCCAGTTTTTTGGAGTTATTCCCATGGTTGTTATACACGCACCAAGAGTTTACAACACTTATTCCCAAGGTTATCTCAAAAAATAGTTTTCTATGCCATTTTATTGATTTTCTTAGTGTCGTGTAATAACAAGACAACTGATCTGATATGTCAACTCATTTCTTCGCTTTATTATATGCGATTACCGCAACAGGCTTTAAGACATCTGCACCCATCCTGTTCTTACTATCTGTTGGAACTAACACATCTTTGTGGTCCGGTACAGTAGTTATCATTAAAACGGGACTTTTATCTACCCACTTTATAACTCTTATCCCTTTTTCATTCTGTTCACCATAAATCTGTCCTCTCTTGACTTTTTTACTGCAAACTGATTTTGGGTTGCCTTTCCTGTTTGTTCTTAAGGTTCCGCACACGTATGTTTTATCTTTCAGAAGGTCTTCACAAAGCTCCACGCTGGTATAGAAGTTGTCAATATATAATATGCGCCCTTTATCTTTCAAATTGCGCATCAGCTTCTGGCAAGTATCGTAAGTATGCCCTTTGGCACTGGTTGGCTCATTCTTCCCGGCGTAAATTGTGAAATCATAGCTAAATCCCTCCGGTGTGCAGACCTTATATATCTTAATCCCGCATTTATGGGATTTGGCAGGAAGATATTGCCAAAAAACTAATCTTCCTCGCCAGGACACCATTGTCTCATCTATAACTACATTTTCGCCAGGAATAAGTGTTACCTGAAACTGCAGGCGAATAAGGTCTAGAATATGCTTTACTTTGAAAATCCGATCTTCGGATGCTTCAGGATCTTCGGTGTCGGAAAAAATGTAGACACTTTGGCAGGCATTCAAACCTATCCCTCCTCATTGTCCTCTGGATAAGCGAACAGCCAAACCTATCTTTGTTCGACCAGTACAGTAACATTTTTGGAAGGTAGCAGATACCCATCATCAAAAGAACAGCAAACAATTTTTTTTATTTCACTCCGATTGGTATCTACCCATTTTTTCATAAGTGTTCTGGAACGCAGCTGGCGGCCTAACATATACTGGTTGGTATAGTTATTGGTCTCGAAGACGATAACATCAAGTATTTCATCTGTGAGGAAGTGTCTATAGATTTCATAAGGATATCCTAAATCTGTATTGTCCAATGTAATTCCTGGTTGCTCAGAAAAATGGGAAGATATTGGTAAGTCACTACAAGGATGCCACTTATGCTGAACGATATTTGTTAATAGATTTGACGAGTCTTCGTCACTGGAATCAAAAAACCGATTTTGATCTTCCCGATAATCAGAGAGGTTGTCGTTTTCTTCGTCATAAGAGGAAGGAGCATATGAATCGCCGAAATCTTGATAAGGCTCAGATTCATCAGAAGAAGTCTCGTATCGTTTTTCTGTCCTAGAGCTGAAAACAAATGGACCACTCGCACGGGAAGTTGAAGGAAGGTGGGTTATTTCCTCGGTTATTTTTTCTTCAATTTTTGCCGTGTTTGTCAACTTTGGCGATACGCTAATAGACTCCGATAATTCATCATTACTATTCTTCACAAAAAAATCAAAATTTTCTGAAGTCAGAAAATTTCCAAGCGCTTGCATTTCATCTACTGAATGTGAATTTGATGAAATCGGGAAATCTGATGTGCCATAACGTGACGAAATACTTTTCGCAGAAGGAACAATATTACTGGATGTGGATGTGGTTGGAACTGATGAAAGTTCACTTCCTTTGTGTAGCAGCAAGTGGAAAATTTTCTTCGTACTAGTATTCATGGCTTATCTGAAACAAAACAGAGTTATAACACTCTTGAGAAACCAATTCCTGTCTGGTGGCCACCGGTGGTACACAGCATTTTCTCTCAGAGGCGTCGTGTACCACCGGTGGTTCACGAAAAAAAGGTTCAAAATACAAAAAATAAAACAATGAGGAAGATTACTTACGTCTTTATTAACATAAAAAAATACAATAAAACAAAATATAAAAATAAAAAATTTTCGTCCCCAGGAAATGCATCACTAAATATCACCATGAAATTAGGTTATTATCTTACAAAACCCATATTTACCAAATAAATGCCAATCTTTAACTTAGTGGCATTATTATTTCAAACTTTTTCAATACAAATACCCATAATAACAAAAAATAAACGTTAATTGAAGTGCGAAATCACATCAGTATTAGTCTGGACATTCCTATTGTTTAATAATTAAGAATTAAGACACGTAGGAAATAAAATTAACAGTAGCTTGAAACAATATATTCACATTATTTATTAAAAAATGTTTAGTCATTAATTTGAATACCTAAATGAAAGCAACTCTTACCCCCTTAATAGACATTTTCAAAAATAATATTTTTTAAAAACTGATTAACAGCAATCACATTCTAAAGTCTGTCACATAATATCAAATTATGAAAATTATAGTGTGATCAACTTTTGTACGTAATTAACAATAAAAAGGAAAGTTAGTCCTTTAACTTAAAAGCTAAATATTGAATTAAAGCAAGTTAACGGGTGTCTTGTTTAATTTTTGTTGCAGATGAATAAGTAAATTTAAAAACAAAAAGCAAGTTTTAAAATATATTTTTTTCTAATCGAGTCAAATTGAAAAACTAAAAAAAATAAGTAAGATAATTTTTCAGCTATCCAAAACAATATTAGCCTAATACCGCAAGATATTGTGTGTACAAATCAATAAAACAAAATTTTCAGAGCTATTATGATTCAAAGAATCTTTCAAAACGCCACGCAAGAAGAAGTCATTGTCACACTTAAAGCAGACAAAGGCAATCCAACATGAATGACTGCTTTCTATGGAGTCAATGCGAAAGATTTCCTAAATAATGAAATATTTCCAAAGTTGACTTGCAATTATACACATTCAATAAATTTGATTTGGCCACATAACAGTGTTTACTAGCAGAATCTTTTTTAATTACACGTCAAAAGCAAGTTAGTAATTAATAGTTACTGAATCTTATCCGACTTTGTTTCTTCTTTTTTATAGTTGACAAAATGTTAGCCAATTTAAATTTTTGTTGAATGTCCCGAAACTTCCACAATGTACTCAAGCTTCCCCTTTCGTATTAAAAAATGTCCTCAAAGCTACCACTTTATATATACGTATTTTGCAATTTATATAGTGGTGGAAGTTTGGGGACATTTTCTAATACGAAAGAGAAAGTTTGAGGACCGGAAGTTTGAGACCATCCCCGAACTTCCATTTTGTCTCCGAACTTCCCGCTCTATGAAATAAAACGTCCCCAAACTTGCCACTTCATATATATATATATATATATATATATATATATATATATATATGTACTTTAAAAAAACGTATTACTGCATTGGGAATGCAGATGCTATAGGCAATTAACATTACACTGACGTATATTTATAACACCTCTCTTAAAGCTTATTCCTTTTCATACAGTTAAAAGCAAATATGTTGAACGCTTATAACTTGAGAGTATACATTATCCTCAACACATAATTTTGTTCATAACGGAACTATTAAGTATTAATGCTAATGAATCGTAAAACTGTGAGCAATAATAAAGAAAATTGTGAAGATATACAAATAGTTCTGGATCTAGTTATGAAAAAATAGACTAAAATGTCTATCTTTTCAAGATACAATGATGTTAAGAATTTTCAATATTTGTGACCATTCTTTAAAACGTAGTAAATGTGTAAGGATTAAAAATGTGCAAATCCTTCATTCCAAGCCTTTAAACCGGTGAACCCAAACCTTAAACAGAACCTAACGAAACCCATAACGAAAAAGTAGAATAATTAGATGAATGATTTACACATTTTTAAACCTTACACATTTACTACGTTTAGTGTTTAGAATAATGTTGAACCAAGTATTAATACCTTCAAGTTTTAATCCTGCATCCTATTTGCTTTTAACTATATATATATATATATATATATATATATATATATATATATATATATATATATATATATATATATATATATATATATATCTATACATACAATATATAATTGCATTTTAATGATTGAAGCACGTATGCGTGTTATTGAGTAGCTTGTGATATTAGATGTTGAGTACTTTTGACCATTTCAGCATAGTTCACACTTTGAATAAACTTAGTGGATTTCTGGCGTTTGAGTTTTCAGTTGTGTGAGTGGCTGTATGTATGGCAGAGTGTTCTAATAGGTTTATCAATTATTAGCTTAGCTTTTTAATGCAAAATAGCGTTCTGTATAGGCGTTGGAGCTGTATTTAAGTATTATTGGCTACAGGAAAATGAATACTACACAGATAAGCTTTAAAGTACATTATGTAGGTACATTTAACCGCTTGGATTTACGTTAGTAGCAGCGGCGGTAAGTTTGAAAATTAATCTGTCTTGTGGGACAAAAATGTCATTGTTTTGTGGGGCATAAGCCCGCGTGGACTTTTGACCTGCACAAATTAGGACTTTTGCCCCATACACTTGTTCTTTTTATTTTTCAGAATATGCATAAAATACAGAAACTACAAAAAACGACAGTATGTGGACACGGCGTAGCGTCCTTTAGGAGGTCGAAACCCGTATTCAGCAAAGAAATGAAAACTCTGTTGGTTCAGCATTGCAAAGACACGGATGACAAGTTGTAACTTGTGTTGCGACTTTGAACAATGTAAATCATCCATTTGATAGGCTATCAAAATTGGCTGGTAAAAACTGGGCTTACAAACTTGTAAAAAAGAACTAAGAATCTGAAGCCCTGAAACCATATTCATACCAGCTTGCTCGTCGCGAGAGAACCCATATTAAAGTATCAATCCTGTATTAAACATTCTTTAATAAGAAAACGCGTAAAAGGTTTAGTTATCCTGCCATGCATAAATAAATACTCCTGTAAACCGAACGTTTGCGAAAGTTTTAATACCTTACACCTCCACCGAGTCAGAGAACCACAAAGTAGCCGCCACCACTCGACCATCGCTATGTAAACCGGGCGCGAAAGGCGCATCCCAGCGGTAAACGCATTACTCGCTTCCGCAAGAAATATTCAACACAAGCATATCCAATATTAAAATTCCCGTGTGTAAATAACTATGAATACAGTAGCCACCTTATACATCATCATTTCCATTGCTAATGGTGTCTTAAGAAAGATAACAAGGCCAGAAAACGTACCACAAACTTCTTGCTTTAAAATCTCTCCTAGCTACGAAAAATAATTAGAAAATATTTTAATTATACGTAATTAGTGTCCAATACTAATTAAGAAGTTAACGGCTTCTTAATTAGTATTCGAGACTAATTACGTATAATTAAAATATTTTCTAATTATTGATAGGAATAAAATTTATAATAAAATTTATGTCATAGAAATAGACACAAATTGTATAAGCATAACCCTGGAAGATCACTTTAAAAGTATTGATCCCTTTGAAAATATTTCCAACACGAAATAATGTTACGATAACTGTATAAAACCAAATTCTCTCTTTCGTTTTCTACTAGTCAGGAACGTACTCAAGATATTCCCGTATTATTATATAATTTTCCTTTCTCTTTCTTTATTCTTTTTATATAGTAAATGAAGGTCACTTTAACTTTCTTTCCTGTTAATATTACTTTCGCAGCGAACCTAACGAGAACACCAAGGCATCCGCTGTTTCCTGATCCATTCAGTCAAGCCGCCACCCGCCGCAGGAAGATCAATCCAATCCCAGGGCCAACCACTGGTGGACGTTCTATTTTAAGTATCTTTATTTGTTAGCATTTAATCATATGGAAATATATCGAATATGTAAATTAGTTTTAGTGTGCATATTTAGGGATTATATCAATATAGGGTAATATAAGTGTCAAAACCTTTTAGTGTTTATTGACTAGAGCTAAAAATCTGGTCGCAAACGATCAGCCCTATTTAACGAACTACCCCTTTGAAATCCGACTTGAGCTAGAACCGCAGTACATACATTAAAATTAGACGTAAGCCAAAAATGGCTTTACAGCACTGTATTTGTAGCGTGGTTAAATCGTTTTCTTGCGAAAGTAAGAGCAGATGCTGTCCATCCAGTATCACTCGTATTGCATAATCATGTATCACGTAGAACACTGGTGCTGCATTATTTTATAGACAACATTTGATTCATTTATTGACCATTGTACCTCATAGTAGCCATAGAACTAAACCTTTGCTATTTTAAATCATTAAAGACATTCATTATGATAATGAATCTGATTGGTGGTTGACGAATAATCACGGGCCCAGATAACATATTTTCTACTAGCCAAGATGTTGGGCAAGGCTTATGAAAGTTGTTTTACGATGGATATAAATGCCAACGCCTTCCAAACTTGCGACATCTTTCCTATTAATGAGACAATGTGGTTTTTCCTCCTTCCAATGCTACTAAACGGACTGCTGAAATCCAAGAAATAAGCGTCAATAAATCAGAGACAGATTCTAATTCATCCTTGCCTTTATCCGTCTTGCGCAAGGAATTAGTCATAAGCGATTGTATAACAGAAAAGCTGTGAGGGAAAAATTCATCTGCAAGCACTTCTATGCAGAATAATTCAATTGAGGAGCATTATCACACATCTTCTTCATGTAGTTGCATTAAGGAGAAAAATATACTAGTTACCTCGTCCGTAAATAACACTAGCCGCATTTCCAAAAGAAATACTTCCTCTTCTTAGGAGATCCGAAGATCAAAAAAGGAACAGGAAAGGAAAAATCCGACATACTGTCTAGCACACCATACAAGGACAAAGTCGAAGCTGAGCTTGCAGAAAATACCAAGAAGCGACTATGAAGCGCACAAAGAGAAGGATTGTCACTAACGGAATTAGAAAGACAAAATGCAAAAACTCTTCTGGAGTATACGCATCTCCTGTTTACTCAGAATTATACAATGACCCTCCATCGGAGGATTGGATTAAGTGCCATGTCGAAGATGGTAGCACAAATTATGCACAGCCTATAACAACGTAGGCAATTTCATTTGTAGCTTTTGCAAGTAAAATGAGAACAGCATATCCATGTAGCAATTTCCCCACACACGGTACGTATTTTTTCCCCACTGGTTGGTCAAAATTCCAATAATGTAACCTGTTAAGTTTTTAGAATTCATCATAATGTTATTAATGTGTTAAGAACGAAATATTTATTTTTTTATACGTAAACGTCTGTTGTTACACTAAAGAATAAAAATTTTATTTTGCCATTTGTTGTTGTTTCTACATTAATTTTAATCTTAGGTGCGTTCTTTTGCCCCACTCTACTCTACAGGTTTTAATTAACATTGACCAAAATGTGTGTGTACCGTGTGTCCCAATTTCGTTGTTTTAGCTGTTTTTTAAAGATATTGTTGTTATTATCAAAGATAGAAGTTTGCAGTGTTTACACCCACGTGCTACTTTGTTGATCTAGATTTCATGGCAAAATCGAAAATTTAGTATCTTCCTTTGTTTTCTATATTTCTTTTAAGGTCTTATACTTCGCGTAATACTATTATACTGTTAGATTTCGTCAACGGTACTTATATGTTGCGAAGTGCCGGATTTTTCTAGGGGATGCGGTTTTTAAGTAATAATCTAAACTTAAATTTTTTTAATGGGAATCATAGTTGGCTTGGCAACCATCAGCTGCAGTTCTTTCTTAGCTTTTCAGAAATATAAATATAGAAATTCCTGAATAACACCTTCCAAATATTTTTTTTCGGTAAGATGGTGCCCCAGCCCATAATGCTTTGGCAGTGAGGAACTACTTAGAAAATCGTTGGATTGCAAAATTCGGTTCGGTGTTATGGCCGCCATAATCTCCAGATTTGTCAATTCTGGATTTCTTCCTATGAGGTTCTTTGAAAAACATAATTTATCAAAACCGTCATAATTCCGAACAGAATATTGCAATCACGATTTGGGAAACGGTTTTCTAAGTAATTCCGCACTGCCAAAACATAATGGGCTGGGGCACCGTCTTGTTGAAAAAAATATTTGGAAGAGGTTTTTCAGAAGTGTCTATATTTATATTATTGAAAAGCTAAGAAAGACCTGCCGTTGATGGTACCAAGCCGCCTAGATTACCATTTAAAAAAAACGCAAGTTCATATTATTACTCAAAAACCGCACTCTCTAGAAAAATTCAAAGCACGTCAATGAATTTGGCACTTCGTAATATATAAATACCTTTGACGAAATATATCAGCCTACTGGTATTAAGTGAGGTATAAAACCTTGAAAAAATTGTAGAAATATCGACGTTTGGCTATAAGTCGAAAGCAAAAGAAAATACTAAATTTTCGATTTTGTCATGAAATCTAAGGCAACAAAGTAGTACGTGAATGTAAAAACTGCACACTTCTGTCTTCGGTAGTAACAAAGATATCTTTAAAAAACAACTAAAACAATGAAATCGGGACACACTGTTCATAAAAATGTAGGTATTCCACCAATTTTATAGATATCAAGATCACTCAATAAGGTAATGATATTCTAATTTTTATGTATTGTATTACAGTTTAATTATTCAATAGATAAAAGTTAATCGTTTCTTTGCAATATATTTATTTTTATTTTTAGCAGAAGAGTGCTACTGCTTTGAACTGCAATAAACAAAAATTTCTCTTTATTGAATTTTTTAATAAATAAAAAATTATGTTTCTCTTTTTATCTTTATTTAAAGCGATAATATTTTACTTAAATTAATTCATTCGTTAGAAATACTTTTTTAGATGGGGTGTAGGCTTTAACTTTAAGTTATAACAGAACAACAATTAATTATGAGCTTAATATTAATTCTTTGCGTTTAGGCGTTATGTAGAGCGGCTAAGTAAGATCAGGAAAATCTGAAAATATTAGAAGTTTTAATATGCTAATCAGTGTGAAAACAGAAAAAATCGTTACACCTATTTTATACATAAAGGAATCCGCTTTTATTTACTAGACAAGGAGTTAAACATTAAATTTACATCTGTTAGAAAAGTTTGCCTTTGAATGACATACATTACAAACAAATGAAGAAAAACTCACACAAAAGAAGTTCACAGTCATTTAATTTAAAATTTATGCAGTAATTCAATCTAGATCATTAATAATCTTTACCGCATCTATTCACTTCTTCTAATACTTCCGGTAACAAAGAAGCAAATCGTTAAAGAGCCCTCTGAATATGTGAAGTTTTCTGTATAGAAATGGGAACGTGTGTCCATTGCAGACTTATCTGTTTGCTTTAACCGCACTATTATTAATCATTTGATGCATATCATCCTCTTTAACAAGAAGTAACCGTCACCCTTAAAATACGACAAAATTTCCCAGAAATGTACATCAGTTTTACTTTATTTAAAATAATTATTCAGATCTCCGAAATTGTTGTTTGGTGAAATCTGTTATGACATTCTTTGAGCTGCCAGGTTACGTTAAGGGTGACAGTCACTTAACCTTCTTTGTTTTGCTAAGCGCTGCGCTTGACTGACGACTGCATATTGTTACATAATCCGGGTGCACAATAATTAATCATAGTGTTAAGCTACTTGGTGCGGTTGGTTTCCATGACAAATAGTGTATCTCAAATGTGTCAACCTGGCAATTCACAAGATCAGACATCTTGCATATATTTCACGCGTTTTTTTTATCGGACCCAAATTTTAAAAAGTATTGTAAACTGTCACACCGATTCGATTCAGCAGGAACATCGTATTGATGATCTTCGAGTACCCGGTTCTACCACTCGAATCATTTACATTATTGCATTTACTTATGATGGTAGCACGTTATCTTACCTGCGTCCCATAAAGGTTAACTAAAACTTATTATGCCACTTTTAGTTTATTATACACGATAAAAAATTGCACCAGGAATATGAACTTCACGCTTTGTTTGATTAATGTTATTAACCTACATTTACATACATGCACAAATGTATTATGAAGAGGGTAACTCAAGAGGGTTGCAGTAAGAGAGAAAGTGTACGTAATAATAATAACATAACGAACATGCAATTTGAAAATGATGCCTTATCGAATTAAATTTTATGTTTGCAACAAAATTAGATATAGATTGTCAGCTCTTCAGTTGTGAAATACTCCAATTAATATCGTAGCAGTACACATTAAAACGTATAAGTTACTTTCCTAAATATAAGATTGCATTCAGTGGAGATACGGTTAATGTTGCAATTTTAAAGCTGCAGTTACATATAACTACAACCAGAGCAAATTGGTGCTGTATATTTTACAATTATCAAGATCACCTTTTAATGTTAGAAAAGATATACTTACAAAACCAAGACTAATGGCTAAGGTTTCACTGTATCGCTATTTTGTGAAATTCTCCTTCATCACTTTCAAGCAAGCAACTTTTTTTTGACTTATTATTTACATCCTTAGTTTTCTAATTTACAACGTTTTAAAGAATTCTCATTTCTTTGTCATATACCTATAAGTAATTAAGTATATACCGTTATTTACAACATTTATCTTTAATTGCTTGCATATTCAAAGCAAAAACTTCAATTTCTAACCATTATATAGTGATTTTTATAACTAATTAGCAATTTATATTGCTTGATTAAAAATTTATTACTTTAAGGTAACAATTTATAAACCATATACAAAGTATACAAGACAGAAAGTTATATACTTTATTTCAAATTTAGGTATCATAATTATACCAGTGATTGTTGTTATTAAACTTGTGAGAAATTCAACATTCTTTTTTATTTATGAAATAATCATAAAATTTTAACTAACTAATTTTACCGTTTTTGATCAGGTTGGTAAAGAAAGTATATTAAATAATCACAAAATTACTGAAGGGTGTTTATAGGTTCATAACAATTTTATGACAAAAACGTTTTTCAGATAGAACCATACCTAATATCTTTGCATTTATTTTTTAGCACAATAGACCAGCGACTTTAACGAAATTTTTCTTAAATTGTACAAATGTTTCTTTTAACTTTGACTAA
>JARFJB010001925.1:787500-925000 GCA_036346205.1 Vesta saturnalis
GTCGGTCGGTCGGTCAGGTCGGTCGGTCGGTCGGTCGGTCGGTCGGTCGGTCGTCGGTCGGTGGTCGGTCGGTCGTCGTCGTCGGTCGGTCAGTCGAGTCGGTCGGCAAGTGGGTCAAGTCGGTCGGTCGGAGGAGGATCGGGGTCAGGAGTCGGATCGAGGATCAGGAGGATGGAGACAGTAGAGGGTCAGCAGGCAGCAGATCGGTAGCGAGTCAGGTAGTCAGTGGTCGGATCCACGGTCGGAAGGAGATCAGGAGTAAGGTCAGGGAGTAGGTCGGAGGTCAAGGTCAGGTCGAGTCGAGGAATACGAGTCGGTAGATCGTGTCAAGTGTAGAAGTGAGGAGGAGGAAGTAGGAGTAGGGAAGTGAAGGAGGAGTAGTGAAGGAGGAGAGGAAGTGAGGAAGGTAGGTGGAGGAAGTGAGGTGAAGTGAAGTGAAGGAAGTGAGTGAGGAAGTGGGTGGAGTGGTGAGTGAAGGGGTGAGTGGAAGGAAGTGGGTGAGTGAAGGAGGTGGTGAGGAGTGAAGGAAGAGAAGGGTGAGGAGGAGTGAGTGAGGAGTGAGAGGTAAGGTAGAGTGAGGAGGAAGGAAGGAAGGTGAAGGAAGATAGGAAGGAGGAGGAGAGGGAGGTAAGGAAGGAGTAAGGAAGGAAGGAGAAGGAAGTGAAGGTAAGAAGAAGTGGGAAGGAAGGAAGGTAAGGAAGAAGGAAGGAAGAAGGAAGGTGAAGGTAAGTGAAGTAGAGTGCAAGGAGGTGAGTAGTGAAGTAAGTGAAGGAAGTGGTGAGTGAGGTGAAGTGAGTAAGTGAGTAAGGAGGAAGTGAAGGTAGGGAGGGAGGTGAGGTGAGTGAGAAGGTGGTAAGTGAGGGAGGATGAGGGTGAGGTGAAGGTGAGTAAGTGGTGGTAAGGAGGTAAGGAGTGGATGTGAGTAGGTAGTAAGGAGTAAGTGAGTGAAGTGAGTAAGTGAGTAAGTGAGGTAAGGTGAGTAAGGGTGAGTAAGTGAGGTAGAGGTGAGTAAGTGAGTAAGTGGAGGGTAAGGAGTAGGTAGTAGTAGTGAGTGGTGAGTAAGTGAGGTAGTGAGTGAGTAGTGGTAGTGAGTAGGTGAGTGAGGTGAGTGTGAGTGTGAGGTGGTGAGTGAGTGAGTAAGGTGAGTAGGAGTGAGTGAGTGGAGGTAGAGTGAGTAAGTGAGTTGGTGAGTAGGAGTAGAGTAAGTGAGTGTAGTAAGGTGAGTAAGTGAGTAAGTGAGTAAGTGAGTAAGTGAGTAAGTGAGTAAGTGAGTAAGTGAGTAAGTGAGTAAGTGAGTAAGTATGTAAGTAAGTAAGTAAGTAGGTAAGTGTTTAAGCAGGCAAGCAGGCAAGCAAGTAAGCAAGCAAACAAACAAATAAACCAATAAAGAAACAAACAAGCAAATAAACGAACAAATAAATAAACAAATAATAAATGCTAATTCGTCAACTGTTTAAAGGTTTGTCTGTTCTGTTAGCGGAGTAAGGTAAGGCGTTCTATGAATGATCTACGAACACTCCTACATTTCAGGTGTAACTGTCTGATATGCTGTAGTTGTCATTTCCTGCATGCCCAATTTTGTAGTGGGAGTATTCTGGTACATTATCGACTTACTATGTCCCCTTAAGAAGAATCTAGACTGTTAAGGTCAAAGTTCTAGGTGGCCATCTATAGATTTAGACCTTCCGATCCATTGTCATAGAAACAAACCATTCAAGTATTTTCGAACTTTCCATCTTTCTGAAACCACATTTCTCTCCTTTCATCCTCAGAAACATGTGCTGTTAATTCAAATAGTGTTCAAAAAAATGTGGTGCGATGACATTATACCACCTCAAACATTCAAAGACCAATTGGTAATTAGTTTCTCAAACTATTCGTGTATTCGTAGTTCAGTAATAACGAAAATCATGACGGTTGCCTTGTACATTTTTGTAGAAGGCTGCTTCGCCCGAAAAGAGGACCTGGGTTTTTCTCATTTTTTCCCTTGCCCAATTCAAAAATGCGACGCATTTCTCGAAATCTGACTGAGTAAGTTCCTGATTGAGCTGAATACGATAAGCATGTACTTTGTTTTGCTTCAAAATCCGTTGTACCGATCTTTCACTGGTACTGGATGTTTCTGCAACGCCCTTTTGATTGACCTGGGAATTTTCAGTTGCAAACAGCAGCACCGACAGTTAATTCATTTATAACTGGCTTCTGTTTTTCCGTTTTACGTACTTGATATTACCAGTTCCTATAAATCTGTTCATCTGTTCAATCAATTTTGTGAAACCAATTACTTTTGGGAGCCGTCTGTCAGGATAAGTTTGTGTATAAATCCTACTTGCCAACAAACCATTTCTGTGACGGACTCAAAACAGAAACCATATTAACCATCTCATCTTTGAATAAGTGTATAATGTGAATTCAAACATTTGCACAACAGCTTCACAAAAATGTCGAGTATTGACAGATAATGAACAATGGCTGATTTGTAAAAGCACATAATATTCAATCAAATAATGTGTTGTAGTGACATACTACTTTGTGTTTATTTCTTGAAGAACGGTAAGAGGTAGCAACAGGTTAATACATACGACATACCAAAATGTTTGCCCTTCAATATTAAGAAAGAATGAACTAGGAAACACTGTGTATTTCCGTCAGATGATGTCATTTCATACCGAAAAAAAGGTTTTTCGAAATAACTCGAAAACCATGTGATACAGATATAAATTTGATATTCGGGTTCGAAGTGAATTTTGAATCAGACTGAGCGAAGTTTCCCACACTTTCGCACTAAATACTGTAGTTTCCCAACAACAATTATAAAGCGCATGGCTATACTTCTAACAGAATAAGAGAGGAGCGTATTTTTATGATGCATTCAAAATGCCAAAATTAAAAAAAAACTGTCCATATTCATAAAACGATTACCAGTAGGAAAATTTTGTCAGAACAAAGTTGAACTTAAATTTCGTGTGGAATCATAATATGAAATAATATATAGGTGGTTCTATTTACAGTAAGAAAGGAAGTCTATGTGTAGCCTATCTAGGGGCCCTTTGTATGTACCTCAATATTTTTAGGTCGTGAAGTTTTTCGGCCCGAAAACTCTGCCCGAGACATTTTGCACGTAATGATGCAGGACCCTGTATAGTTAGTGAAACTACTACTTCTCAATACGGCCATGAACAGTTTAAACTAAATTGGTAAACCCGAATTTATAAAAAAATACTCACATTTGTAGAAGGACTCAGTTTTCTCCCCATTATATCTGACCTGTGATCTGGTTTGAAATTCTATTCAATGTTGTTCAGCTAGCATCTATAAGCCACTAGAGTACAAACTTTAAAATAAACGAATTTCGGAGATCTGTTAATCATACGTCCACACGGACGGACGTCACAGTCGCAATAAGAAGGAGTAATTATTACTAGTTTGGTTGAAGAACATGTTACACTACACAGATGTATTTCTGAAGTACTGTAAAATGGGGTGAATAGAAACAGTGGGGTGAGCGGAGCAACAAAAATATTCAATTGCTTATAAAAACGTAACCGACGACTTGATTAAGTGAGGATATTTTGTTATTTCCAGGTAAACCACAAAACAAACTAACCGGGAAATATTGTTGTGATATGTTGGCAATCTGTTTGTCTGTTGGATGCGCTTTGTCTAGGAGGTTATGTTTTCCTCATTTTTGTTATCTCCAAAAAGTTTGCTTGTAACTATGAACCTATTTATCACATAAACTTAGCTTTATGTACCATACGTAATACGATTACAATAAATAACACACATATTTAGTTATTTTTCACGTTACTTTGACAACTAATTTTTATAACCACGTTTTCAGATCTGTAAACAGTTTTATTTTGTTTCTATTCACCCCACACTTTTTATTGTTCACATGTTTGCTTACAAAGAATAATGTACTTGTTAAAGAAAGTATTAATTTACAAAGATGTTTGTTTCCACAGATCCTGCTGCTGATTGTGAGTTTGAATCAATAAGATGCCTTGAAAGTGCGTAAGTACTAACACTTATTTAAAACATGATCCAGCCCAAATTCAGACCTTAACCTAATAGAGGAAGGTGCTAGTCTCAGAAAAGCTGCTCATTACTATGGCATACATTATAGTCGCCTGACCGCTCCTTCCTTTCAAACTGTTTTGACTGTAGAAAAAGAAAAACTAATTGTTAATAGATTACAAATATGTGAAGATTGGGGCGACCCTATAGATCCTGTAACTTTGAGGCTGCTGGTAAAAGAATTTTTGGACGGGCAAGGAAAAGTTGCAAAGTTCAAAAACAATCTACCAGGTCGTGATTTTATTTATGGTTTCTGCAGCGACACAGCAAAGGTTTGTCTGCATGGATGTGCGAAAACATAAGACGGACAAGAGCTGCTGTCAATCCAGACACTGTTAATAATTACTTTAATGAGCTAGATCGTGAGCTTAAAGATGTCCCTCCAACCGACATTTTGAATTATGATGAGTCAAACTTGTACGGTGACCCTGCAAGACGTCTTGTAGTTACGAGAAGGGGATGTAGGTATCGAATTATGAACTCAACAAAATCATCTATATCTGTTGTGTTTGCTGCAGCAGGTGATGGTAAGATTTTACCCCCATATGTGGTATACCAGACATCGTAGATGTATGAAAGCTGGAGGATAGGTGGGCCTAGAAATTTTAAATACAACAGGACCGAATCTGGGTGGTTTGCCATATCTAAAGGAGTTGAATAGTGTCAAGTACTTAATAGGAAACAACCTGTCATCCCATTTGTCGATTGAAGCCATAAAGCTATGCAATGTCAACCAAATTAAGTTCATATTCCTACCCAGTAACTCTACATATCTAACTCAACCCCTACATGTTGCTTTTTTGCGCCCCTTAAAAATGGCATGGCGGGACATTGTAGAGGAGTGGAAGAAGGGACCCGAAAGAGCAGAGGCTTCTTTTCCAAAGGATAGCTTTCCTCCTCTCTTAAAACGATTGTGTGAATCTTTCATGGAAGACAATGCCATTGCTGGATTTTAGGAAGTGTGTAATAGTTCCCTTAAACCGCAAGACAGTTTTGGACAACCTTCTATCGACAGCAACAACAGTACAGGTACAAGTACCACCACAGAGGGTCAGTATCCAGCACATGCCTTGGATTCTAGTTTATTTGAGCTTCCCAAAACTGTTAGGCAGGGAGATGGTACCAAACAAAGAGAGAAAAGGATAAAGGTATCTGTAATACTTGGAAAAAGTGCGGAAGAAGACGATTTCAATGCAGAAGTACCTGAAGTTCCAACACCAGTGGCAGCAGTTAGACCCCATTTGAAGAGGACCCATATAATGTGGACATACCTTCGCCCGCTTCCTGCCTTATAGTTGCGGACTCCGTAGTTGTGGATAGGAAGCAAAATAAATCATTCCGGTTATATGTATTCAAGGTTATCGAAGTCGAGACTGATGGTTAAGTTGGAGTATTTTTCAAAAAAGGTCCAACATAACCAGGTTTGTACAGACTGACGAGGAGGCTTATTTTGATAAAGAGACATTATTCGTAATCTCTCAAAGCCTAGTATTAGTTTCTCAGGTAGGTTTAAGGGCACGATCTCCTTCGAGGACGATTTAAGCGACATTACCTTGTACTAAGATTGTACAATCTTTGTCCAATATGTACCTTTCAGTGTGTAGATGTATGAGTTTCTCTTAGACCTTAAACGTATATTTAGTAATTGAAACTGTTCCAAATCAGCAACATTTTAACTTTAAAAATTTTGTTTAAGAGACTAAGAACTTGTTTTGTGTGTGGAACTTGTTCCTGGAGTAGAGCCCGGCAATTCAACCTAAATTTCAATGTCTTCAATTGAAAAATGAGAAAGTAATAGAATCTGTAAATTGAAAATTGTTTCTGTTCACCCCATTTTACTGTAATACAGTGCGGAGAACGTTTTAAAACAAAAAAAGTTTATGCAAATAACGCATACCAATATAATATGCAAATTAACGTAATTGAAGAACAGATATAAAGTAAATAAATAACGTATGTTAATAAACGAAATAAAATTTGTAATGCTCATGTTAATGTATATCATGTTTAAAATGACTATAAACAAACATTTACCGAAAAGAGCCGGTTATCTTGTGTTGTGAATAGGAGACATGTAAAAAATGTTATAATAGCCAAGACCAACCTGTTAAGAATATGCAGACAAGGAACCGAAAAACTAGATAATAGTCTTAACCGACCAGTTGAACACATCTTACATGACCGCGCTTTATTTGTATTTTGACATTTTAAATAAATGATATTTCTGTATCAGTATTTTCCTTTCAGGGTATTGCAACATATTTTTACACTTAGCCTAAATACCTTATTTGATTTAAACACAATTTTATCACCACTAAAAGTGTGATCCCTGTTTGCTTTCATTTTAAATTATACTTTTATCCTTCTGAAACTGTAACTACCAAGTAAATGTGATTGCGCAATCATAATTGTTTTGCAAAGTTAAAGTTAATTTTTCGTTACATCCAGCATTAATATTTAATCCACTTAGTTCTCCGCATGAAAATATAGATAATATTATTTGAAATTAACATTAAGTTTAATTACTCAAACATTTAAATAATCTTTTTATGTGTTTTCCATTTTTGTTGATAATGAGAATGTGTCTAATTGACGTGTGAAGATAAGGTTGTTATATTTATAACTAACAGTGTCTATTACAAAAAAACTGTTTCAATGCTATATATTTAAAATATTAATAATATGCAATGGCTTTTATTTCTTAAACAATTAATGTTTTGCATATCTTGGAATATAATGCAAACAGTTTTAACGTTTTCAAAGGAACCCCGCACGAATGAGAAATGGCTTTCCGTGAGATTCTTTTTAAATTCAGATATGTTGTAGATATGTACCTCCTGATCAAAACTTACCATTGCCGCAACTGCCTATTACTAACCGTTTGGGTAATACAGGGTGTTTAATACGAATTTATACCTATTAGACTGAAATCCATTTAGTTTTCTTGCACTGTGTCCAATTGAAAACCAGGTTTTTTTTGCAATTATCACTATCCAATAACGTTCCCTTGATTAAGTGAATCTTATTGTTACAAAACTGTCTTTTACCTGTATACAGGATTTTTTTTTATTTTTCATGTGTAATATACAAACACGTCCCTTTTCATGTTCTGTAAGAAAAATTATCAAGGTCCTTGTAATTTCTCGCTGCAAGGTGGTCATCTTGGGGAGACATATTTTTTCACATACATATGTGTTCCATTGCAAACTACTTTAGTTATTTTTTCACAACTAGTTACGTTTTCTGTTTACTTACATACAAAATAATATTTTCAGTTCTCTATTTAAAATTTAAAATATCAGTATTTTTTCATACTTCAGCTCATGTGTTTCAATATTGCAGGCTGTATTCCTGTATTCAAGATTCACCAGAGTACTTTCATAATAATCTAGTATTACAATAATGTACAGGGGCTATAATATTTAGAATATATCTTCTCTCCCTCTCCCTCTCCCTCCCTCTCCTCTCCCTCTCCCTCTCCCTCCCTCTCCTCTCCCTCTCCTCTCTCCTCTCCTCTCCTCTCCCTCTCCTCTCCCTCTCCCTCTCCCTCTCCTCTCCCTCTCCCTCTCCCTCTCCTCTCCCTCTCCCTCCTCCTCTCTCCCTCTCCCTCTCCCTCTCCCTCTCCCTCTCCCTCTCCCTCTCCCTGCTCCCCTCTCGCTATGGAAGAGCGAATATTGAAGCGGTAGCAGGACAAAGTACTCTTTGAAAAAACTGTAAACAGTTTTTTACGTTTAGCGAGATTGAAATGTAACACTCACTATTTTACGTAATATTTTCGTAATTTATGAATAAGGGTGACCGTAGTATGGTCTAATTTCGGGCGGTATGTTACTTTCAATCAGTCGGTTTCATGTACGTTAGTTTTTACACACCTGGTGAAGGCGTATTCGTGTAAGTTTGTGTAAGATGTGTGGAGAATACTAATTAAAGTATTCTGAGGTTATGCCCATTGCTCTGTTTAATTGATAACCGGGGATTTGCAGAATTCAGAAGTATAACTTTCTGCCCAATGGAGTAAGAGACTACGCCGAGAGTATTCCCCGGAATCGCGTCGTTTACTGGCGTGAGTGTACGGTTATATAGTTGACTTACATGCCTGTAACCACAGGTTTAAGCAGCAGTAAACCCTTGTGTATTGAAATAAGTTCAGGCGGGCCGAATCTACTTGACTCAACGTTGACTCAAAGTACGGAAGGAAGGAGAGCGCCTGTAGCGCGTCTCGCGGTTTTATTGAAAGCGACGAAAGACGGAAACGGCATCTGGCGGTAAATCTAATTCCGAGATTGGTTGTTATACTGTAGGGTACTCTGACCTAGAAAACTCTCAAAGCTTTGAAACAACGTCGGTGGGGATATATATTCATTATTTGGTGATTCCTGCAATTTAATTAAAACAGGTTAATTGTCGAATAATTTATTCAAAAATTTGTTGTAAAGGATACTGCCTCTTTACATACCTTCCTTTCCTACGATGGCACCACGGTGTGGTTTCAGGAAGTCCGTCGAGGTAACATCTCGAATTGCTTGGCTAACTCAAGTAACCCTGGCAGGTCCGTAAATTCCCACCGGCGGATATAGCATTCATATTCCACTCTCAGGTTATCGTAGATAACCTGAGGAGTCGAGGTGACGTATTCATCGGCTTTTCCGTGGGTGTTTGTAATCGGTTACGGATTTCTTCTTTCAGTTGCAATTGATGTCTCAGGGGTAAGAATTATAATTTAAAACTAGCGAGGAAATCTTTCCAGGTCTTCCAGGATCGCTGATTATTGCGGTACCATAGCATAGTTTTCTTTCAATAGTTTCGTTTATTTTGTCATATTTCACACCCCATTTGCGTGTGTTCTATCGCAAACGTCGGAGCTTCTGATTCCGGTGGTAACTGGGTCTTCTACAGTGAGAGCTGACGGTATCTGGGCGG
This sequence comes from Vesta saturnalis, assembly GCA_036346205.1. Classification (NCBI taxonomy): domain Eukaryota; kingdom Metazoa; phylum Arthropoda; class Insecta; order Coleoptera; family Lampyridae; genus Vesta; species Vesta saturnalis. The sequence continues at coordinate 796,501 of JARFJB010001925.1, forward strand.
CGAGTCTTACAACTTCTGGGGCTGGGATGGTCACTTGGCCTTCTCCGGTGCGTATATATTTGCTTAGGCGAGACCTAAGCGTATCAATATTTCCGCCTCTTTCTAATCTGTACTTTAGGTTAACTCCTTCGTCTTCAGGTGGTAAATCCATCCTTCCCTTGTGTCGGTGTCTTTTCGGTTCTTTGGTAAACTCATTCTGCAATTAATTATTATTATATCTGGAAAAAATAAGTGTTAACGATTTTATTTGCTGGTTAATTTCTAGTGTCTACTCGGTCGGTTCTGTGAAATAAATTGTTTATCGGGCAGTGTGTTCTGGTAGTGCTCTATATTTTCGGAGCCCCACGTTTAGGTACCATTTATGTAGGCTGACTTTCGCTTAATCTGTAGTTTAAGTTTAATTTTAATTGTCTCGGTCTAGCTCAATCGGTTTTTAATACTATAAAAACGAGAGCTGTCCGTTTGCTGGAGTGAGTGTACGGTTGTATCATTAACTTACATGAAGGTGACAACAGATTTAAACAGCAGTAAACCCTGGTATATTCGAATCAGTTCAGGGGGGCTGAGTCGAGTTGACTCAACGTAGAATGAAGATGAACGGGTCATTGGCCTTCAAAGGAGACCTATGGTGATTAGCGCGGGGCTGCGCTCGGCCTGAGAATGCGAAAGGAATGAAAGCGTCTGTAGGAAAAGGAAAGGGCCACGTATTTCATTCGGCTACTTGAGCTTTCCAAGCTCGTTCAGCCAAAATCATGGATTCCCAGCATACATACATTACATATATATGCATGGTGGGATTAAGGATGGGTATGGTCAGGTTAGGATTGGAAGGAACAGAGTTCGGGTTCTGAGGGAGGAAATACTACCCCAGCATTTGCTTAAACAGTCGCACATAGTGTGCGTATACGCAGTGACCATGCCGCAACATGTGTATCAGGAAAACCTCTGAAAAAACCTCATTCAGGAAAGACGGCACCCATTACCTCCCGAATTCTAAGCAGATCGTGTCACATCTACTCTACTAGCTCGGTTAATAGTCTGTAGCGCATCTCGTGGATTTATTGAAAACATCGGACGGCGGGACCTCTCAACGTTTTTGAAACAACGTCGTAGGGGATGTATATTCATTAAATAATTAATTAAAGAACTTTGTATATGGTGCTGGCTCTTTATACATATATGCAAATAACGAGTTTAAAAAGTATTATTTACTGTACTTGCGAAATTCCGATTTCTCATAATTCAATTAAATTCAACAGTTGACTTTATTACCACAAAATAAAACTTTGAATCTTTACTAAATCTTATAAACAAGCATATTAACGTGCAAAACCAAGAACCTTTCGTAATTTCCATTGTTCTGGTCCAAATTTTTACGATAAATGTCGCACAAACACAAATTTAACACAATCCTGAATGGGCACGTTCTTCTAAATAATCTATACTATATACTTACTCTGGAGCACCAGTCATGGCGTCGGAACTTTGAATGATTACCCGAAATGGGAAACCACTTCTGAACCGTGCATGAAGATTACTCCCAGGTCCTTCGCAGTTTCCGCCTGGGTAAGCGCCGCTGCCACCTTGCGGATGACAGGTAGGACCTTTTCCATATTGAATCCCCAGAGAAGGGCTAAGACGGAGTCGATCCCTAAGGCGGGTTGGGCAGACGGAGTAACCACAGCTGCGGGAGCCGCTTTCGGTGCTTCCGCCTGTCCAAGCTGAAGAGGGCGCCGCAGTCGGTTGTAACCTCATCGGCCGCTGTGGAGGTCGAGGGAACTTCGGGCAACCCCTGTAGCTAGTGAGGTTTCCCCACCACAGTTAACGTAATTGGCCCGGTCGGTACGGAGTTTTGTGCGACTGGCCTCCGATGCACTTTACATAACATGCCACCGCCTTCCAGCAACACTGTGGGCGGTAGAAATCCTGATACCGGTGACCGTGCCGATGCCAATTTTCCGCCGCAGGTCCTCTGACACTGAGGTACTCCACATCTCGGATCATCTTGCGGTTCTCTTCTGTCGGTAAGCGTATCAGGACAAGGAGGATCGATCAGCCTCGGGAAGTTGTACGGGCCGGCCAAGTATTACCACTTTAGCTAAGCACTCGATCTTTGCCTGGTAAGTGTGGTACTATACCTCATCAGCTAATCTCAGTCCTAGAGTGAGGCAGGCTGGATCCGGATGCCCTCATAAAGGCGATCCGCTGTCTGTCGAGTTCTCGACAGCACTTTATCCCTGGTGTCTGCTGAGGTTTGCGTCGTCGTCTGCTCCATAGCTGCAGGGCTATCGGTGTACTCCTCCAGGAGCTGGAACGTGTTGTCGTGGTCGTCGACGAAAATGCTGGTTGATCCTCGTCTGGGTAATGTGTTCCAGCTGGTCGTGGTACGTATGAAGGAACTTATTGTGTCTCTATCGCAAAAAATAGACATTAAAAAAACCAATTTATACGAAAAACTATATGGATTGAACACCCTTAAATATATCAAAATTTACAAATCGATTTCGAGACCGCATCATTCATCATAATTTTAACTTCTAGAAGTTATTTATGTGGTTTGAATAAAACTAATTACATTTTGGCAAAGTAAACACTTATTTTACAAATATTTTCTATTTATCTGATTTTACTTAGTTACTTTATCGTGCAGGCCTTTACCTCCTTAGATCACAAACCATTAGCAGTTAATGTGGCTTTTAAGTTTTACTTACTGCGGTAGACATCGTTAAACGCACGCAACTATGAACCGAAGTATATAAAACAGTACAGAACATACCGCAGTTGTAAAATTAAAATCCTTACAGCAAGTAAAATAATTGTATTTATTGAAGGTATGACATGTTGTTAATTGATCATAATTATAGTAATTTTAGTTAAAAGCTTTAGGTCATACTACATGAATACCGTAGAATTTTGAAGAAATTAACATTCATTAAAAAAAATGTGGTTTCTGATACATTTATTAGACAAATGTGCGAATATAGTTTCGTAAATTAAATCAGATAAAAAAAAATGACAATAAAATTTAGTTTGTAATGGTTAACCCGGAACACAACCGCCACTGCTCATTTTTTTAATAATACAAAGACCACAAAACAAATAAATATAAATTGCATAATTAAAGTTTGGTATGACATTTTATTACAATGGTAGCACCCATAAACAATAAACCCTCGAGATCTAGATATACTACATGAATATATTAATATGGAAGTTAACCCTCGAGTAACAACTCAAACTCGACCGTAAATAAAGTATAAAATATTACATCTTCATTTGCAGACGTTACAGTTGCTTACCTTTAATCTGTGAACTACCTCTTTAGATAATATGTCTTCACTTATGTCAGACAAGAACAATAAGAATATTAAGGATTTCAGCAAAATTAGAAAGGAAATTTATAAATCAATGCATGACATTTAGGATCACAAAGGATGTTATAAATTGGAAGTCTGGCCTAACACAAACTTAAAAAAGCCTTTAACACCAAACGGTGTTGCATAAATTTCAGAGAAAAGCATTCCGACAGTTTTTCTGTAAAATATAACCGTAACCCCGTTTAAATTGAACCTAACTCAAAAATCTACACCTGCTTTTATTGTGTCAAAGTTACTTATAGTGGCTTCGACAAGTGCTCGACAAACATCAATTACCAAAAGAGGCACTATATGCAAATACTTACTTACTAACGAACCTTTTTGTACTCAATAAAAAGTACTAATTATGGCTCGGTTTAATATTTCTTTAATAAAAGCGAAAACAACTAATTACATATTGTAAATGCGAAGTTATAATTCCTTTGACGTTTATTATTTACATGCAATAAATTGTAATTAAAATGCATTGGAGTTATTGGAAAAAGTAATAAACAACAGTATGAGATCATTTGTAATAGTCTGAAAGGGTGAGCATTACCGTTTGCAAATAGTTTTTACCCAATCATCCAGACATGTGCATACACTTCTCACATCTTCTCCTGTCATCTCAGACAAAGCCAATCAAGATGATTAATGAATACGTTAAACCTTTTGCTCCCAGTTACTCGATGCTTGTTTCATATATTCTTATATTGACAGCATTTTAAAAAATGTAGTTAGTTAACTCATGCCGTCCGTTTAATCACTTCATTTATGTATACCTTCACTGATACTCTACATGATTGCCATCTCAATATCCATTATTTTAGGTATTAGAAAGAATTAGCAAGCATAACAGCATTGCTAATTGTAAAGTTTATTACAGGATGAAACATAACATTAACAGGAATAATATTAAATTCCACGCCATGTTTAATGAATGATAAAAGTTTCGTTACACTAAATAAATGTTTATTTAAATTTAATTTAACAACCTTGTTTTCTTGTAAACACGTTGTAAAAAACGAAAATTATCGTAATTAACTTATTTTATGTTACGGTTACTCTAACAACTGTTGTTCAACGCCTATTCTCTAACTAATCGCATAAATATTGTATCTTCCATTTAAAGGATTGCTGCCAAAAGTTTTGTATACTAATTTTTCTGGGGCCTAGACATTTAGCAGAAACGCCCACTGCCTCACTCCATATTTGAAAAAATAATCTGTATCTGCATTGGTTTTTGTCCAGTGAGAAGTAAACGTGTGGATTTATAAATTATACAGGGTATCACTTAAATTAATGTCCTGTTTAACTTTGTACACTTGTAACTAACGTTTTGACACGATTTCATATTTTTCGGTTATTTGAATTTCTGGAATTGGTAATACAATTTTCAATAAGAGTGTTCTGTTTGAAAACAGTTTTCTTTTTTGAATATGTGCAATTTTTTAATACTTCCAAACAAATATTAACGTTTGAAATATCTCTGGTGGATTTCAAAAGAGTTGTTTTCTAGTTGGCGACCGTTGTCGGTGAAATATTGTAAATTAGTCAAGCAAAAAAAATGTTTGAGCCATAATGTCGCTTAGCGTACCAAGCTAGTAGAGTAGTGGTGACACGACCTGCTTAGCATTCGGGAGGTAATGGGTTCGATTTCAGTTACCGTCTACGTTGTATGTGGTTTTTTCAGGGGGTTTTCCTCATACACATGTAGCAGCATGGTCACTGTGTATATGTACACCATGTGCGGCTACTTAGACGAATGCTGGGGTAGCATTTTCCCCCTCAGAACCCTAACTCCGTTTCTTGCGATCCTATACTAACCACACCCATCCTTAATCCCACCATGCATATATACGTTATATATGTATGTATGCTGGGAATCCATGATTGTGGCTGAAGAGCTTGGAAAGCTCAAGCAGCCCACCGTATCCCTTGGGGAGGGAATAAAATACCTGGCCTTACTTTTCCTTTCGCTTTGCGTGTACTATGTAACGTATTATCCCACATTAGAGAAGTGCGCTATAGTTTTACTAAAGGAAAATAGCCACTACTGGTTCCCAACAGGAATAAGTTCTAGTATCGGATGATATACTTGACAAAGCGAAGTTTGATTTAACATACCACCTGTAAAATCAAAGCTTAGATGCAAAAAGCAGTTATGTGGATTTCAACATTGGGGCGAAAGGAGTCAATGCAGATATAGTGTTTACTTTTTCCATTGGGTTGGTTAGGTTTGCTCTTTATCGGAAAAGTACCCAGTATTAAAATGTACACCAAAAGTGTTCGAGAATGTAAATACGATTATAATCCTGTACTTCAGATATAAAGTAATTTGATTTTAGATACTCTAATAAACCACTTACATCAAAGTACCTAAACCAAGCAAGGCAGGCGTATGTGAAAGATAAGGTAAGTTCGGGAGACATGGCTTATCGGGGGAGATGTCGCACTTGGGCAAATGAACGTTCTAAACAGGTTGCATTAGTTGTCTTTGTAGCGTTGTACGAGATACATCGTAACACTTAATTTGTACAAATAGCATGGTAAAATATACAATAACAGGTAATTTACGAGCAATATTCGTTTTTATAGTGGCTTAAAAATGTTTAGTAGATTCTATTATCTCCGACTACGTACCCTTATTGCTATTTTTTAATAAGTTATGAGCCTTATAAGGTTTATTGTAGTATAAAGGAACTACATAACCTTGAGTAATACTACATTTGTGTTTCTGCAGGGGGTGACAAGTTGATCCATCTCACCCTGAACATTGGATAGTTGGTATATTGAAAAACTGGGATAGTTGGTGCAATGTCAACTTTTTACAAGCGTAAATCTCGAAGGTCCGAATGGACAGAGGCACAGCTACAACATGCAATTGCATCAATACGAAATGAAGGAATGGGTGTAGATTGGGCATCTAAAAATTTTGGAATTCCATGCACAACGTTAAGGAGAAGAAATAAAACTAACAATGCCCTGAAGACGACGCTAGGACCTACTTCAGTATTAGGGAATGCCGACGAAAGAAAACTAGTGATGTATATTTAAAAATTGCAAAAACATGGGTTTGCGCCGAACAGGGACGATGTGCGTCTTATGACTTTTAGTTTAGCAGAACAGATGCGTATAAAACATACATTTAACAAATGTACTGGGCGAGCTGGATATAATTGGCTTAATCTGTTCTTAAGTCGACACCTGGAATTAATCATACGGAAATCGGAAGGTGTATCAACAACAAGATCTGAAGGAATGTCGCACGAACGTGTAGCTGCATACTTTGAGCTATTGGAGAGCATTTTAACAGAACACCAGTTTTTCTAATATTTTCAACATGGACGAAACCGGTCTCCAGCTAAATAATAAACCGGGCCACGTAATCGCTATCAAAGGTTCTAAAAGTGTACCTGCAATCACATCCGGCGAACGTGGAGAAATAGTAACAGTGCTAGCTTGGTGCAATGCTGAAGGAATCTTTATTCCACCTACATGCATTTATAAAAGAAAATATGAAAAACGAGAATTTAAAACCTCCATGCCTCCAGGATCAAGGATCTACATGTCAGAAAAATCCGCCTATGTGAATGCAGATATTTTCCTTAGGTGGTTCAAAGATCAGTTCATGCCAAGGAAACCTGTCAGAAAAGTATTACTTATTCTTGACGGGCACGCGTCACATTGTAGCTCCGTTGAAATGCTCGAGTATGCAGAACAAAGTGATATAATACTATTGTGTTTGCCTATCCATACTACGCATTATTTGCAGCCCCTCGACAGGGCATTTTTTAAATCGCTAAAAAGTCATTATAACAATGCGTGCAGACTGTACATGAAGAGCCATATCAAAAAATTTCTAGGTTAAACTTTGCGCAACTCCTTAATGACTTGGTCGAAGGCGGCAACGGTGAATAATGTGTATCTTCCGTTCATTCCACCGGAATTGCATCATTTAACCCACATATTATTCCGGATTAAGCATTTATTAACTCTACGAATGAAGAGTCAGTTGACGTGCAAATAAGGTCTACAAATGACTTACCAGAACATTCACAACGATGTGTTACACCAAACTCAACAACTTAACTTAAGTTAAGCTATTGGATCAAATTGCTCCAGTTCCAAGCTGCTTTGGTGTTGCTGCAGTTAGAAAACGTGCCAAGAATGTGCCCCTTGAATTAACTTCACTGGAAAACATTAAAAGGCAAAACGGAAAAGCATTACCAAAACTTGAAAAAGATAAAAAAACTTAAGATGTGCAACAAAAAGCCCTTACCGAAGAAATCCCAAAAGGAATCAATATTCCTCTTCATCCGAAGATGATATGGTGCAACCAATGTATGCAAAAAGTGACAATTCGGACGCATCAAACAATGAAAATGAATGCGCTGGTTGCGGCGAAGATTATGCCAAAACGAGAAAGCAAAAAGAGTGGATACAGTGTGTAATTTGTGACAGATGGATGCATGAGGGTTGCACCAAATATGAAAATTTATGTGATTTGTGTGGAAAACATTCTATTAAAAAGAAATCAAAATAACGTATTCGCTCTACGATATATAACGCCGTCTCACGCGGACATGCCGGGTGAGATGGTTTTTACAACTTTTTTTTCTATTGCATAAACTACATTTTAAAACTATATATTATGTTGCGTTTATATCTTTTTGTAAGCAGTTCTGTCTTTAGTATTGTTGTAAGTTCATGATTTACAATTTTTTTTTGAAATGCGTACCATCTCTCCCGGACTTACCCTATGATGTAGAACAGGGTGGGTCTGGGAAATAATATCGATTATAATCAACTAATCAGGTTTTGAAAAGTTATTGAAAATAATCGATTATTTAATTATTCCATTATTTGATTAACCAATTATTTGACCAATAGATGATTTTATTAATCGATTGTTTGACTATACATTAATTAAAAAAATCGATTATAAAAAGTAAAAATATCGCTGGACAAAACAATATTGCATTATTTCATATTAATATCCAATACATACCAAGTCTCCAACCATTGTGTGCCTTACAGAGTATGGGTGTAAAGAAAATGAAATTAAAAATTTTAAGGTAACCAATTATGAACTGTCTAATGTGTTTGTGCGTTCGTCTAAAAAAGGAGGAGGTGTATCTATATGCTCTCATATTAAACAGCAATTTAAAAAAGTAGCTTTAAAAACTAACTATCCAACAGATATGTGAATTTCGTTGTGTTGAGTTTTGTCAGAGAAAATATCCAATCCTCTTATTTGTATTTATAGGTCACCTACATAAAACAGAACATACAGAACAGGTTCATTCCAACCATTAATATGGCGTTGTTTGAGGGCTATGCGCTTTGCAATTTCATTGCCGCTTGTGGTGATCTGGTATTTAATTGTTATGATTTGAAGCCGTACGTAAAAAAAGCTACTCGTATTACTACTACATCTTCAATATGTATAAACCATTTTTAACGAACATACCTAAGAAATGAATTATAGATTCCTGTGCAGTCGACAGTAATCTATCTGACCATTATGCTCAAATTTTAAACTTAACTATTAAAAAAAACTAAACTACTACCACCGCTGATTAAATGATTCTTTTCAATAAAGAATATAAAAACCTTCTGTTCCTTAATTCTTACTCAAAGTAAGGTATCGTTTTCTTCCAAATTCATCCTCACAAAAAATCATCTTTCATTCTATTTCGTTTATTCTAGACCAAATTGATCAATGTAACGCTACTGCGGGTATTTATTTCGACCTATCGAAAGCTTTAGCTAGGTTAAACCATGATGTGCTTCTGCTAAAACAAGATCGATATGGATTTAGAGGTCATTGTGCTAAATTAACAAAATACTACGTAGAACACAGAACATTAAGACTACATGTATTAGACTGGGATACCAATAATTTAAACACAATTTATTCTAAATCTTTCACCGTAAACCAAGGCATGCCCCAGGGATCAATAATTAGCCCTATACTGTCCGTACTATATACAAACCATTTTAATTAAATCCTAAATATTGACTCTACGTATTAATTTGCAGATGATACCTAATGCATTATATCCTCAGGGAATTTCAATCAATTATCAAAAGTTGCGTCTGATATTGTGTAAAAAATGGTAAAGTACTGCAAAAATAACTTTTTAAACTTAAACTATGACAAGAAAGACGTGGTGGTTTTTAACGATATCTCTGATAGATATTTATATTTTGGCCTTGAAGGTAAGTCACTTGCACTAAATAGCAATAAACACACACTAGCACATACACTCACACGAACGTACGCACGCACGCACGCACACGCACACACATACACACGCACACACGCATACACGCACACACGCTCACACACCCATGCGCACACTCGCACACACGCAAACCCGCACACACGCACATACGCAGACACGCACACACGCACGCAAGCACGCATATACGAACACACGTACACACGCACACACGTATACACGCAGACACGCACAAACGCACGCATGCATACACGCACACACGTACAAACGCACAAACGTACACACGCACGCTCGCTCACACACCCACGCGCACACACGCACACGCACACGACACACACACACACACACAAGAACACACGCACATACGCAGACACTCACACACGAACACAAGCACGCTCGCTCACACACGCACACGCACACACGCACACACGCATACACGCACACACGCACACACGCACACGCACACGCACACACACGCACACACGCACACACACATGCACACACGCACGCGGACACACGCACATACTAACTCACACACACACACACACATAGACACACACGCGAGCACACACGCACGCACGGACACACGCGCCCATGCGCACACGCACCCTCGCACATACATACACACGCGCACACGCATGCGTACGCGCACCCACGCGCGCTCGCATACACGCACACACGCACACACGGACACACGCACGCACGCACACGCGCACACACGCTTACACGCACACACACACACACCACGCACGCACGCACACACGCACACACGCACACACGCACACACGCACACACACCCACACGAACACACGACAACGCACACGAACACACGCACATCGCAGCACACACACAGCACACACGCACACAGCACACGACACGCACACGACACACGCACACACGCACACAGCACACACTCACACACGCACACACGCACACACGCACACACACACACACATACACACACACGCACACGCACGCACACACACACACACGAACACACGCACACACGCACACACAGACACACACGCGCGCAGGCACGCGCGCACGCACGCGCGCACGGGCGCACACACACACGGACCCACGCGCCCGTGCGCACACGAACCATCGCACATACATACACACACGCACACGCAGGCATACGCGCATCCACGCGCGCTCGCACACATGTACACACGCACACACGTACATACGCAGACACGCACACACGTACACTCGCTCACACAACCACGCGCACACACGCACACACGCACACGCACACGCACGATCGCACACACGCACATACGCAAACACGCACACACGTACACACGCACACACGCACACACGCACATATGCAGACACGCACACACGCACGCACGCATACACGCACACACCTGTGAGTGTTAGTGTGAGTGTGAGTGTGAGTATGAGTGTTAGTGAGAGTGTGAGTGTGAATGTGAGTGTAACTGTGAGTGTGAGTGTGAGTGTTAGTGCAAGTTTGAGTGTGAGTGAGAGTGTGAGTGTGAGTGTGAGTTGAGGTGAGTGAGGTGGAGTGAGGTGAGTGTGGGGTGAGTGTGAGTGTGAGGTGAGGTGGAGTGTGGAGGTGTGAGTGTGAGTGTGGATGTGAATGTGAGTGTGCGTGCGAGTGTGAGTGAGGGTGAGTGTGAGCGTGAGTGTGTGTGTGTGTGTGTGTGTGTGAGAGAGTGTGAGTCTGAGTGTGAGTGTGGATATGGTTGTGGTTGTGGGTGTGGGTGTGGGTGTGGGTGTGGGTGTGGGTGGGTGAGGTGTGTGGAGAGTGGGGTGTGGTTGAGGTCGTGTGTGTAGGTGTGTCTGTCTGTGTGTGTGTGTGTGTGTGTGTGTGTGTGTGTGTGTGTGTGTGTGTGAGTGTGAGTGTGTGTGAGTGTGAGTGCGAGTGTGAATGTGAGTGTGGTGTGAGTGTGAGTGTGAGTGTGAGTGTGAGTGCGAGTGCCAGTGTGAGTGTGAGTCTTAGTGCTAGTGTGAGTATGAGTGTGACTGTGAGTGTGAGTGTGAGTGTGAATGTGAGTGTGAGTGTTAGTGTGAGTGTGATTGTGAGTCTGAGTGTGAGTGTGAGTGTGTGTGTGTGTGTGTGTGTGTGTGTGAGTATGAGTGTGAGTGTCTGTGTGAGTGTGAGTGTAAGTGTGAGTGTGAGTGTGAGCAGGAGTGTGCGTGTGAGTGTAAGTGTGAGTGTGGCCATTGTTGTGGTTGTGATTGTGCCTCTGTGTGCGGGTGCGGGTGTGGGTGTTGTCGTAGGTGTGGGTGTGGACAAGGGAGTGGGTGTGGGCGTGGGCGAGGGTGTGGATGTGTGTGTTAGGGTGAGTGTGATGTGTGTGTGTGTGTGTGTGTGTGTGTGAGTGTGAGTGTGTGTGTGTGAGTGTGAGTATGAGTGTGAGCGTGAGTGTGAGTGTGAGTGGTAGTGTGAGTGCTAGTGTGAATGTGAGTGAGAGTGTGAGTATGGGTGTGAGTGTGGGTGTTAGAACGAGTGTGAATGTGAGTGTGATTGTGAGTGAGAGTGTGAGTGTGAGAGTCAGTGTGTGTGAGTGTGAGTGTGAAACTGAGTGTTAGTGATTGTGAAAGTGAGTGTGAGTGTGGGTGTGTATGGGTGTGAGTGTGAGTGTGAATACGAATGTGAGTGTGAGTGTGTGTGTGTGCGTGTGTGGGTGTGGGTGTTGGTCTGGGAGTTGGTGTGAGTGTGAGTGTGGGTGTGAGCGTGAGTCTGAGTGTGACTGTGAATGTGAGTGTGAGTGTGAGCGTGCGTGTGAGTGTGAGTATGAGTGTGAGTATGAGTGTGAGTGTGAGTGTGGGTGTGAGTATGAGTGTGAGTATGAGTGTGAGTGTGAGTGAGTTTAAGTATGGTTGTGAGTGTGAGTGTGGGTGTGAGTATGAGTGTGAGTGTGAGTGTGAGTGTGAGTGTGAGTGGGTGTTTGTGTGAGTGTGAGTGTGAGTGTGAGTATGAGTGTGGGCGTGAGTGTGAGGGTTAGTGTGGGTGTGAGTGCGAGTGTGGGTGAGGGTGCGAGTGTGAGTGCGAGAGTGAGTGTGAGTGTGAGTGTGAGTGTGAGTGTGAGTGTGAGTGTGAGTGTGAGCGTGAGTGTGAGTGTGAGTGTGAGTATGAGTATGAGTGTGAGTGTGAGTGTGAGTGTAAGTGTGAGTGTGAGTGTGAGTGTCAGTGTGAGTGTGAGTGCGAGTGTGGGTGAGTTCGGGAGCGGGTGTGTTGGAGTGTGTGTGTGGGTGTGGGTCTGGGTGTGGGTGTGGGTTTGGTTGTTAGTGCGACCGTGAGAGTGAGTGGGTGTGGGTGTAAGAGTGAGTGTGAGTGTGAGTGTGAGTGTGAGTGTGAGTGTGAGTGTGAGTGAGTGAGAGGGTGGGTGTATGTGGTAGTGTGGGTGTGGGTGTCGTTGTGGGTATGGGTGTGGGTGTGGTTGTTGGTGTGGGTGTGGGTGTGAGCGTTAATGTGATTGTGAGTGTGCGTGTGAGTGTGAGTTTGAGTGTGAGTGAGTGTGAGTATGAGTGTGAAAGTGAGTGCGAGTGTTAGTGTGGGTGCGGGCGTGAGTATGAGTGGGAGTGAGAGTGAGTTTGGGTGTGGCTGTGAGTGTGAGTGTGAGGGTGAGTGTGAGTGTGAGTGTGAGTGTGAGTATGGGTGTGAGTGTGTGTTGGTGTGAGCGTGATTGTGAGTGTGAGTGTGAGTGTGAGTGTAATTGTGGGTGTGAGTGCGAGTGTGGGTGTGAGTTCGGCTGGTGTGTGTGTGTGTGGGTGTGAGCTTGGGTGTGGGTATTGGTATGGGTGTGGGTGAGGGTGTTAGTGCGAGCGTGAGTGTGAGTGTGGGTGTGGGTGGTGGTGTGGGTGTGGGTATGGGTGTGGGTTTGGGTGTGGGTGCGAGCATTAGTGTGAGTGAGTGTGATTGTGAGTAAGTGAGTGACTGTGAATGTGAGGGTGAGTGTGTGTGTGAGTGTGGGTGTTAGTGTGAATGTGAGTGTGAGTGTGGGTGTTAGTGTGAATGTGAGTGTGAGTGTGGGTGTTAGTGTGAATGTGAGTGTGAGTGTTGATATAGGTGTGGGTGTCAGTGTGAGTGTGGGTGTGTGTGTGTGCGATTGCGAGTGTGAGTGTGAGTGTGAGAGTGGGTGTGAGTGTGAGTGTTGGTGTGAGTGTGGGTGTGAGTGTGAGTGTGAGTGTGAGTGTGAGTGTAATTGGGGGTGTGAGTGCGAGTGTGGGTGTGAGTACGGCTGCGGGTGAGTGAGTGTGGGTGTGAGTCTGGGTGTGGGTATTGGTGTGGGTGTGAGTGAGGGTGTTAGTGTGAGAGTGACTGTGAGTGTGGGTGTGGGTGGTGGTGTGGGTGTTGGTATGGGTGTGGGTTTGGGTGTGGGTGTGAGCGTTAGTGTGAGTGAGTGTGAGTGTGGTTGTGAGTGTGAGTAAGTGAGTGACTGTGAATGTGAGGGTGAGTGTGTGTGTGAGTGTGGGTGTTAGTGTGAGTGTGAGTGTGAGTATGGGTATAAGTATGGGTGTCAGTGTGAGTGTCGGTGTGTGTGTGAGTGTGTGCGATTGCGAGTGTGTGTGAGTGTGAGTGTGAGAGTGTGTGTGAGTGTGAGTGCGGGTGTGAGTGTGGGTGTGAGTGTGAGTGTGAATGTGAGAGTGAGAGTGAGTTTGGGTGTGGCTGTGAGTGTGAGTGTGAGGGTGAGTGTGAGTGAGTGTGGGTGTGAGTGTGAGTGTGATTGTGTGTGTGACTGTGGGTGTGAGTTCGGGTGTGGCTGTGTGTGTGTGGGTGTGGGTATGATGTTTGTGTGGGTGCGGGTGTTAGTGTGACCGTGAGTGTGAGTGTGAGTGTGAGTGTGAGGGTGGGTGTGGGTGGTGGTGTGTGTGGGTGTGGATATGAGTGTGAGCGTGCGTGTGAGTGTGAGTTTGAGTGTGAGTTAGTGTGAGTATGAGTGTGAGAGTGAGTGTGAGTGTTAGTGTGGGTGCGGGCGTGAGTGAGGGTGTAAGTGTGAGTGTGAGAGTGAGAGTGAGTCTGGGTGTGGCTGTGAGTGTGAGTGTGAGGGTGAGTGTGAGTCTGAGTGTGAGTGTGAGTGTGAGTGTGAGTCTGAGTGTGAGTGTGAGTGTTGGTGTGAGCGTGATTGTGAGTGTGAGTGTGAGTGTGAGTGTAATTGTGGGTGTGAGTGCGAGTGTGGGTGTGAGTACGGCTGCGGGTGAGTGAGTGTGGGTGTGAGTCTGGGTGTGGGTATTGGTGTGGGTGTGAGTGAGGGTGTTAGTGTGAGAGTGACTGTGAGTGTGGGTGTGGGTGGTGGTGTGGGTGTGGGTATGGGTGTGGGTTTGGGTGTGGGTGTGAGCGTTAGTGTGAGTGAGTGTGAGTGTGAGTGTGAGTGTGAGTATGAGTGTGGGCGTGAGTGTGAGGGTTAGTGTGGGTGTAAGTGTAAGTGTGAGTGTGGGTGTGAGTGCGAGTGTGAGTGCGAGTGCGAGTGTGAGTGTGAGAGTGAGTGTGAGTGTGAGTGTGAGTGTGAGTGTGAGTGTGGGTGTGATTGTGAGTGTTAGTGTGAGTGTAAGTGTGAGTGTGGGTGTGAGTGTGAGTGTGAGTATGAGTATGAGTGGTTGTAAGTGTGAGTGTGAGTGTGAGTGTGAGTGTGGGGGTGAGAGTGAGTGTAAGTGAGTGTGAGTGCGAGTGTGAGTGAGGGTGCGGGTGTGAGTGTGAGTGTGAGTGTGAGTGTGAGTGTGAGTGTCAGAGTGAGTGTGAGTGTGGTGTGAGTGTGAGTGAGTGGATGTGGGTGTGAGTGTAAGTGTGAGTGTGAGTGTGCATGTGCATGTGCATGTGCCTGTTCATGTGCATGTGCATGTGCATGTGCATGTGCATGTGAATGTGCATGTGTATGTGTATGTGCATGTGCATGTGCATGTGCATGTGCATGTGCATGTGCATGTGCATGTGCATGTGCATGTGCATGTGCATGTGCATGTGCATGTGCATGTGAATGTCCATGTGCATGTGCATGTGCATCTGCATGTGGATGTGCGTGTGCATGTGCATGTGCATGTGCATGTGCATGTCCATGTGCATGTGCATGTGCATTTGCATGTGCATGTGCATGTGCATGTGCATGTGCATGTGCATGTTCATGGAATGTGCATATGCAAGTGCATGTACATGAGCATGTTCGTGTGCGCGTCCGTGTTCGTGTACATGTGCATATGAGCGTGTCGTTCTTGATAAAACATTTTTTTATTTCACTACACTACTGAACTCTGCCGCCGTACCCTCGGAAATCAGTGAGTGTGGGGTGAGAGTGAGTATGAGTGAGTGTGAGTGTGAGTGTGAGTGTAAGTGTAAGTGTGAGTGTGGGTGTGAGTGCGAGTGTGAGTGCGAGTGCGAGTGTGAGTGTGAGAGTGAGTGTGAGTGTGAGTGTGAGTCTGAGTGTGAGTGTGAGTGTAAGTGTGAGTGTGGGTATGAGTGTGAGTGTGAGTGTGAGTGTGGGGGTGAGAGTGAGTGTGAGTGAGTGTGAGTATGAGTGTCAGAGTGAGTGTGAGTGTGAGTGAGTGGGTGTGGGTGTGAGTGTGAGTGTAAGTGTAAGTGTGAGTGTGAATGTGCATGTGCGTGTGCATGTGCATGTGCATGTGTATGTGTGTGTATGTGTATGTGTATGTGCATGTGCATGTGCATGTGCATGTGCATGTGCATGTGCATGTGCATGTGCATGTGCATGTGTATGTGTATGTGTATGTGTATGTGTATGTGTATGTGTATGTGTATGTGCATGTGCATGTGCATGTGCATGTGCATGTGCATGTGCATGTGCATGTGCATGTGCATGTGCATGTGCATGTGCATGTGCATGTGCATGTGCATGTGCATGTGCATGTGCATGTGATGTGTATGTGCATGTGCATGTGCATGTGCATGTGCATGTGCATGTGCATGTGCATGTGCATGTGCATGTGCATGTGCATGTGAATGTCCATGTGTCGGTCTTGATAAAACAATTTTTTTATTTCACTACACCACCGTACTTTGCCGCCGTACCCTCGGAAATCAGTGTTTTCAGTTTGATTAAGCATTGCTTATTTAAGTGTGTTGAATTAATTATGTAGGCACTAAATATAAAGTACTATGGGAAAATTTCCCTAGAAATCTTTTATTTTCGTTTTATTGAGACGTTTTTGCTGTTTATATATCTTCATGGGGAATGGCTAGGAATAATGGTAAATGTCGTGTAGTAATCGGGTTATCTGATTTCTGTAATTACAGCCCAATTCGTACAGAGTCGGAAAAAGTGTTTCAACCTACTGTAATTTACTTCGCCTCTGGTATCCAAATATGAAATAAAAACTTTTCTATTTGAAATTTCAAAGTTCACCCCTGCCCTGACCCCAAAGTGTGGGATGGATTACCACTGATTGCATCTTTGAATAGAAAGGAATGAAATACGCATTCTTTTTGAATTTAATTCGATACCTACTCTTCAAGAAATTTGACCGTTGCTTGCTTTTTGCATGGTGTGAAGCAATATTTTGTAAATTGTACATAAGGTAAACTGTTTTTTGATAGATATTAGTCAAACAACTGGTTGAATAAATTCCGCGCATAGTACTGTAGTGCATCATTTTCCGGAACCAAATCAGTGACGTAAACTGATATATAGCGGACAGTATTATGCAAATTCTATTACTTGAGCATTTCGCTGTACCATAATCACTGGAGCTACTCATATCTGGTTTCGAATGCAGCTCAAAGTACTTTGAACCACTTTTACTGACTGGATCTAACCATACCATTTAGGCACGCGGTAAGAAGCGATGCACATTTTTGCTGTTTCATAAACATACTTCTTCGTTTTTTGTCTGAAGAAAGAATGGAGGCGGGTGATCGATAATCCGGGAAAGGTTGAACCAATTTTAGTGAAATTTGGTGTTTAGGGGCTTTTTTTTATGGGGAGTGGTTTTTTTTTCTAAAAAAAAATAGGGAGGCTACGAGTACTCCGGAAAAAGGGTGCATTATTACACATACGTTTTGGTTAATTTTTTCTTGTAACGCATGGTATAAAAATCTTAATACCTGTTATATTGTTTAATTTATTAGTTTACAAATTTCAAAACCTTCAAAACTATCACATCAAAAATTTGGTTTATGTAAACATTAAGGTCATCGAATATTTGCATATATAACCTAAAATAATTAGTTAATTGTTTCATAACTTTAAGCAATTATGACAAATAAGGAAATAAACAGGTGAAGTAATTTCTGTGTGAAATTGTTATGTACTGTTTTTTGTGGAAGTAAACTATTTTCAATTTGTTTACATCCTGGCTATGGTTGTGCCATTAACATAACTATGCCCTACTTCTTCAATCATCTAGTATATAATGAAAATAATTAACTCTCTTTCTAACAAATATGTGTTTTAATTACATTTATACTTTAAATAATAATATTGAACAGAATGCTTTACAACAATTTTCATCTAGAAAAAATACATTCTTACAAGCGGACAACTAGCATTCTTTTTTTTTTCTTTCCAGATAAATGTAATTTCTTACTTTTTGTGCCTATTTCTGTCATCGTATTCTAAATTGGTAGGTTTATACTTACAAAATTAAAGCTTATGACATGTTAAAACATTGTGTGCTTAACAATAACAATTACATAACGTTTGCATCATTGGTCTATAGTTCATGCAATTACCGAAACATTATAAAAAACTAAAACTAAAAACACATTTTGTGTTTCGAGCACTTACACGCATTTAATATGTTAATAACTAAGGTAAAGTTTATATAATACATTTCAATTAAAATGCATGATTAAAACTTCCTTTCTTAGTAATAGTTCGCAGAGGTATTCTACCGAACAACTAGATAGTTGAGATAGTGGAACCCCTTGACCAGAAAAGCTCTAAAAGTTTCCCAATTTAACCAGAGATATACACAATGTACCCCAAATTGGAGATAGGAGATGAAGAAAGTGCCAGTCAATTATGTTAGTAAGTTAATGCTGTTTTCGGAATGGTTTTAGTTAGGGTTTCCGAGATATTTTGAAAAATCAACATTGTAATATCGAAAACATGCCGAAACTTGTTTATATTTTGAAATCTGTGAAATCTGTAAAAAAATTTTGAAGTAACTTTTTGTGTAGAACACGCCCATATTCTTAAAATTTATTTTGCACGTTAGGGTTTTCTGGAGCCATCAACTTATTTCTTCCTTATGGCTGCACATAGAATTTCTGTGATTAAGTAAAGCAATAAATTACGAGCTCATTGATGTATCAGAACTTACTGTAAGGTTAGAAAGCAAAAACAAAACTACCCTATAAATTTGAAGACATTGTATGGTAGAACAACATAATAAAACCGAAACCTGTGGAGATGAAAATGGAATTTTGTAAAACATATTGATAAATCAATACAGTTTTCTTTTATAATCGGTTTTTATTAATGAATACTGAAAACATGACAAACATCAAGCTCTTAAAAGTTAACGAAGTTTTTAACAAACCTTTTGAAAAATAAATGATGCAACAAAAATATCTAATTTTTAATAAAATAAAAATGAATAAAAGGCAACTCGGATAATAATAAGATATGATTTAAACCTTTATCAATTGATTCTTAACTCAAAGAACATGTAGTGGGCTAGGTATCATACATTTTGTATTTATACTTGTTTTCAGTTTGTTTGGAGTTGCTTAGATTTTGGGACATGCCCAACGTCGGAGTGTTGGGGTTTATTAGGGGCAGTTTTTGGCTTTTATCAAATATTTCTAAAACAGCTGCATATTTCAAAGATATAAAAGTACTTAGATATAGGCCTAAAACATGTCGATTTGATAATTTAGCGGCAAAAAAAATCCTAAGGTAGAACTTAAGAGTTAGTTAAAATTTTTTCAAGGTCTGAATAACGATTAATTTTATAAGAGTATAGACATATTTTTTAAAGCAAATTTAATTTTACATCCCTTTCCGTTAGAGAGTTTCTTAGTATAACCAAAGAGCAATAAAATGTAAAGAGATATAGGTTTACAGGAAGTAACGTATCAGAAATACAGTCACGTCCGCGTGAGCGCTCTAGCTGCTAGCCCTCTGGCACTCGTGACTCGAACTAAGCAGATATTTGTACAGGTGACTGAGGAAATTACAGGTACCTTTACCATGTTTGGCGTAGTGCAGAAGCGTATTGTTGTCGCAATATTATATAATACTCTCTGATATAACTCAAAGTAGAATAAATACAAAATTTTTAATAAATTCCAGTGTAACTATTATAGCCGACGAACAACTATTATGGTTTCAGTTATTTTAAAAGTAACCAGATGGATTTAAAATAATAACATCAGGTAAACAAAATGAATTAATTTCGTCCAGAAATAACTATCTCTTTTAATTTTGGTAATTAGTATTTTTAGTTCTACAAAATTATGTATTATCAAAGAGCAATATTCAACGGAGCCGTGGCTTAGTAGGTTAAAGCGCCTGCCTAGTATACAGGAGATCGAGGGTTCGAATCACTCCTCGGCCTAATGTTGCAAGTACGTTAATGACATTGCAACAATTAATCTTTTTTTTAAACAAATTTAGTAAAATAAATTGTGTGGTTTTAACCGATTCTTTTGAAATAAGAGTATGAAGCCGAAATAGCTCAATTGGGAGAGCACTGAAGTATGGCTTTTAATTTGTGCGTGTACATTAACTGTGAGCGAAGTCGCAAAACCCACAACGACTTAAGTTTCTTTCGTTGACCAGCACTTTAAAGCTTTATGTTCAAATTTTCCACAAAATATAGATATGCAACCCAACTGACGTAAAGTAAAATAGTATACTCTTTAAAGCATTACGCCGCACCACTTTAGTGTAACGCAAGGTAAGCCTATAAATTAATTAAGTATGAAAATGGTTAAACTGTATTATTGATATCTTATAAAACCAGGTAGCTTTGGTTTTTTGTCAAGTTTACAAACATTTATATCTATTAATCTCTGACATGAAGTTTTAAACGTATATGACATAGATTATGGTTTTGTTCTTACAATATTGCCTGTTTTCGTTATTAACGTGTAAAGAAGAAGTTACATAGTTATGCTGAAAAAGTGCGAGTGTTTGTGCGCGTGCGTGTGCGCGCGCGTGTGCGTGCGCGTATGCATGTGCGTGCGAGTGCAAGTAATAGCGCGAGCGCCAGCCCAAGCGCGAGAGCGAGTACGAGTGCGAGTGCGAATACAAGCGCGAGTGCGTATACGTGTGCGTGTGGGTGTGCGTGTTCGTGTGCGTATGCGCGTGCGTGTGCGCGTGCTTGTGCGTGCGCGTATGCATGTGCGTGCGAGTGCAAGTACAAGCGCGAGCGCCAGCCCAA
The DNA here is from genome assembly GCA_036346205.1 of Vesta saturnalis. Lineage (NCBI taxonomy): Eukaryota > Metazoa > Arthropoda > Insecta > Coleoptera > Lampyridae > Vesta > Vesta saturnalis. The sequence goes on from JARFJB010001925.1 coordinate 817,415, forward strand.
GCGCGAGAGCGAGTACGAGTGGGAGTGCGAATAGAAGCGCGAGTGCGTGTACGTGTGCGTGTGGGTGTGCGTGTTCGTGTGCGTGTGCGTGTTCGTGTTCGTGTGCGTGTGCGTATGCGCGTGCGTGTGCGTGTGAGTATGCATGTGGGTGTGAGTGTGCGTGTGCGTGTGCCTGTGCGTGTGTGTGCGTGTGCGTGTACGTGTGCATGTAAGTGTGCGTGTGCGTGTGTGTGCGTCGGCGTGTGCGTGTGTGATTGCGTATGCGTGTGCGTGTGTGCGTGCGTGTACGTGTGCATGCAAGTGTGCATGTGCGTATGAATTCAAGTACGCGTGTGCGTATGCGTGTGCTTGTGCATGCAAGTGTGCGTGTGCATGTGCACGTGCGCATGTGCATGCGTGTACGCGTGAATGTGCGGGGCGTATACGTGTGCGTGTGCGTGCGCATTCAGGTATGCGTGTGCGTGTGCGCGTGCGTATACGTGTATGTGCGTGAATGTGTGCGTGTGCGTGTACGTGTGCATGTGCGTTTACGTGTGCGTGAGCGAGTGCGTGTGCGTGTGCGTGAGTGTGTGCGTGTGCGTGTGCGTGTGCGTGTGCGTGTGCGCGTGCGTGCGCGTGTGCGTGTTCGTGTGCGTGTGCATGAGCGTGACCGTGTGCGTGTGCGTGTGTGTGCGTCTGCGTGTGCGGGTGCTTGTGCGTGTGCGTGTGCATGTGCGTGTGCGTGTGCGGGTGCGTGTGCGTGTGCGTGTGCGTGTGCGTGTGCGTGTGCGTGTGCGTGTGCGTGTGCGTGTGTGTGTGCGTATGCGTGCGTGTGCGTGTGTGTGAGCTCGCGCGAGCGCGAGCCCGAACGCGAGAGCTAATGCGAGTGCGAGTGCGTGTGCGTGTGAGTGTGCGTGATCTTGCGAGGGCATGGGCAAGCGTGAACGTGGGCCCGAGCGTAGTTGTTGTAGACTGTATAACTTTCAGTTCTTGAAAATTATACAGTCTACAACAGTGCTTTAATCTTAATTCTCTAATTTAGTTGTTATACCTTCCTTGTATACCTATCGTTAGCCAGTATTCTTGTGTTTTCAAATTTTATATTGCACAGAGTGTTAAAAGCATGTTGAGCAACTGTGGATTTAGTAGAATGAAGTAAGCTTGAGTGTCTTTAACCTGGTGTTAATACTTTCAGTTTCACAAATGTAGACTTTACCACAAGATCATGACGCATCCTAAATACCATAGGTATGTAATGGTATTTAGTCTTTGGCGGAATTCGCAAGACTTCGGATCCTAATACTGCTATTGTAAGCTACTTTTATATTATGTTTTTCTACGAAGTTTATTAGTTGTGTTTACAAAGAAAGGTAAAATGGCAAACATATTTGAAGTTGTAGATTTATCATCCGTACGCATCGTTTGTTTCGGGTAAAATGACTTTTTAATTTGTTGCTTGTTGAAGCCGTTATCTATGAAGACCTTTTCGAGATGGTATAATTCATCTTGTAGTTATCCTATACTGCTAGCTCTGTTTTGTCTAAAGAGTAGGATTTGGATGTGGCTCTTCACAAAGTTCCCGTTGAAGAAATCATCTCTAATGTTGAAACGAGTATGAGTCATCCTCCAGCTCCTGAAGCAGCAGAAATCAGATTTGAAACTACAATAATGCCGTGTAGAGCGCAGCCTCCATAAAAGAATTTAACTTATGCTGATTATCAAGCCTTAATCGAATTACGTAACTACAAGGACATCATAATTTTACAAGCAAATGAATGGCGAGCTGCTGTTTTAATGGATAAAATTGACTACATAAACAAAGCTAATAGTTTACTAAACGATTCTGTTCTACACTGTCATAAAATCCTAATAACAAGTCCAAATTATTAACTACGAAACTGTTAAAGGAATCAAACTTAACAACTGAAATAATTAAGAACACCACAATTATGTATTGCCAAAAATACACAAATCAAATGCTCCACTTTGACCAATTGTAAACTCCATAAATTTAACAACAAACACATTATCTAAATACCTGAATACTTTACTTCGCCCTTTCATTGGTTCGAGCAACTTCTTTAAACTTCCTTCAAAACATTTTATTTAATTGATTGGCAAACTAACATTAACTCTACAACTATTATAACGACATTTCAATCACAACGAGATCAAATTATTTAAATGAACTACTTGCAAATTATTTTATGGAACATTTCGAAGAACAGGTTCTAAATATTGCACCTAAGAAAACCAAAACGTTGGGTTAGATATGTTGATGATATTTAAGTTATCTGGTCTCTTGGGGAAGCGACGAATTAATGGCATTCCTAAACCATTTCAATAATCAACATACAAACATTAAATTTACATTGGAAAAACAAAAACATGGTTGTCTTCCATTCCGTGAAATAAAATAAGATGGAGGTCTAAAATATTCCGTATATCGTAAGCCAACTCATACAAATTATTATATTAACGCTTCGTCACATCATCATCCAGCACAAAAGTTTAGTATGACACGAACTTTGTACAACCGTACCACATCCATATAAACTACAACATGAATTAAACCGTCTTGATAAGGTCTTCATAAATAATGGCTTCCACCTACAACAAATTAGAAAGACATTTAAACCGAGACAAACGATGCGTACGGATGATAAATCTACAAATATTAGAATATTACAAAAGCATTCTACCATAGACCAAATATCATTACATACATGTTGTGTTTACGAAGTACCATGCTTTTGCTTGTGGTAACGTCTACATTGGTGAAACTGGAAGAAGTATCTTCACCAGGTTAATAGAACACAGAAGACACTTACGCTTACTTCGTCCTACTAAATGAACAATTACTGAACAGCCTTAAACACTCGGTACAATATAAAATTTCAAAACAAGCATTTTGGCTAGCGACAGGAATTGGTGTACAAGAAAGGTTCCAGAAGCTATTGAAATTCTGAGACAACCTAACAACTTGAACAAGGATAATGGATATGAACTATCTATTTTCACGAACTGTAGGTTACACAGTCTAATTCGGTGATTGAATCTTAATGTTCTAATCTAGTTGTTATACCTTACCAATATTTGTCACTTTGATATTACCTTTCCGTCAGAAAACTTACAAAATGAATAAATAAATAATTTCACACCATTTTACCCAAAGATAGTGTTATTTCAGAAAAAACTTGTTGTGAAAACAACAATCTCATTTAGTATGTTATTCATTAAAAACCCAATGGATAATTGAATTTTCCAAATTTATGTGAGGCATTAAAATTCCTTTCGAATGAGGTGTAACGTGACTCCACTGGTAATGGAAAAAATCTAGTTGGTGGTCCCCGTGCGCCATCCTTATATTTTTAAAAACCAATTTGTCTTTAAAAAAGAGTTCGGATGGTAAGATTCGACTATTTTAAAGAGAAAGTATGGATTTTGCATTAAAAAAAATAAAATTCCTTCATTTGCACGTTGTTATGAAATTAGGTATTATCAAGTATTAACAACGTATCTAGAAGTTAAGAAGCACATTTTTTTTTGTAAATATAAACAGTCTACCTAGTCTAGTTGACACGTATTTGGGTCATTAAACTTAACAGTCCATCATACGAATTCTAAGTTTGCAGACATGCATTACTTGTATGGACTCGCTGATGGTGGCGCACTAGGAGACGGCTTTCCAAATAGAAATGTACCGGATACAGGAACATTTTCAAACATTCATAGAGGGTTGTGCGAAAAGCGAAGTTTTGACCCCAACAATCATCTAAATAGAGTACAACGTACACTAAGAACAGCTGACATTGAGGTAGCGGTTTTAAACTCAGTTGAGGAAGATCCTGTAAAAAGTAAATGAAAAACTGGGAACATATTCTTGTTCGAATTTTCCATGGCTTTTTATTATATCTCTACTATATCCAACGGGTTCAGGCTCTACTCCCTCGTGGCGTTCCATTACGGACGAACTTTTGCCAATGGTTTCTTCAAAAAGTGTACAAAAATCCATTATTTGATAATGAAATTTTATTTACCGATGAAGCCAGTTCTTCCAGGAACGCGATCCAAAACTTTCACAATAAGTATTTTTGAGCTGAAGAAAACCCAAGCGCACCATGGAATTTTTCTGTTAACGTGTGGGCGGGAATATGCAGTGATTATTTAATTGGACCTTATTTGTTTTATGAGAGGTTGAATGGGCATAATTGCCGGCAGTTTTTGAAGCAAAATTGACAGCTTGTATCACACAATTTCTTACGGAAGTTCTTGATACGCATGGTCAAATGGATGTGTATATATATATATATATATATATATATATATATATATATATATATATATATATACACATACATCTGATTTTCTTTCAATTAGATCAAGGAATGGAAGACAACCATATTTTTCTTTTTCCATTGTAAATTTAATGTTTGTATGTTGATTATTTAAATGGTATAGGAACGCCATTAATTCGTCTTCCCCAAGAGACCAGATAACTGAAATATCATCAACATATCCAACCCCATGTTTTGGTTTCTTAGATGCATTATTTAGAGCCTGCTATTCGAAATGTTCCATGAAATAATTTGCAAGCAGTTAGTTTAAATAATTTGATCTCGTCGTGATTGAAATGTCGTTATAATAGTTGTAGAGTTAATAGTAGTTTGCCAATCAACATGGGTTCTTGCATGATCGCTTAACTACAACGAATCTTGCTTGTATCACACAATTTCTTACGGAAGTTCTTGATAGTTGTGGACAAGTGGATGTATATATATATATATATATATATATATATATATATATATATATATATTTGCTAGTGCGTTTAATTCTATAGACCATGATCTGCTACTAAATAAAATTTATAACTTCGGTGCCGCACCGAAACTAGCTAATTTGTTATGTTTTTTATAACGGTTTTGCATCGGACCAATTTACACTTCTTGCTGGTGTTCCTCAGGGATCCACCTTGGGCTCCCCTACTTTTCCCACTGTTTATCAATTAGATTCTTCACACACTGAGATGCCCAGTACTTTCCTATGAAACTCTATATTGAAATTACGTCAAAACAGGATGCTCAGATACTCCAAGACAATATTGATACTCTAGTGAGCTGGTGTTATTGCAATAGCCTTCAAATTAATGTCGCGAAGTGCGGTATTGTTTCTTATACGCACCAAGCCACTCCGCTACTGCAACCTTATAAAATTAATAGTTTTGATCGTCCCAGAATGAGCAAAGTTAAGGATCTCGGTGTCGTGGTTAACTCTAATTTAAATTCTTCTGAGCACATACATACTCTCTGTTTATTTGCCAGCAGATTATTGGGATTTATTATAAGAACATGTAAAGGCCTCTCCGACGTTACACTATCAAAAACCCTTTAGTATGCTTATGTTATAAGTAAACTGGGATATGCTACTTTAATATGGTACCCCATTATTGTATCGCACTGCTTACCTTTAGATAGAATCCATACAAAATTCCTTAAATTTCTGTCCTTCAAAGTAGACCCTGAATATCTGGAGCAAAGCGTCAGTTACAATAGCTTTCTTCTTCGCCACTCCACGTTGTCGTTGTCTGATAGGGAAGAGCTACAGACAGCGAAGCTTCTCAGAATAATAATTCTCAATAGAATCGATGCTGCATTTTTGCTAAGTCGGGTGCCATTTCTGGTTCCGCAAATCCAAACCAGAAATGTAAGTTCATTCTACCCTCAACCTGCCCGAGTCTAGGAAGAGAAACCCCCGAAAAAGAACTCTAGCAAAATAGACCTCGGAAAAAAGCCCCGGCAAATAATTATAGATGGCCGTGAATAAACAGTATCTTTAATAAATATACTTGCATTATTATTAATGATTCGCAATGCTTAGGGAGAGTTATAATAAAACTAGATATTTGCTTAAATGTTTATTGCATAATTATTATTGACAGAAATGAAACAAAATCGGTGAAACTTTCTAATAAGCGATCGAAGATTACGGATTTGAATTATTTCACTGGTTTTGTCTTGATCTATCCATGGATTATACAAAAATATTTACACCTAAAATCTAATTAAAATCGAATATTATGGTTAATAGTATTCAAAAAAAAAGTCCCGGTCACGTTCACTAAATTCCCGGCACGGACTTTTTAGCCGAGTTTGCACGATTACATATATGCAGGCCTTTTCCTTTTTCGGGGCGATCTTCCCAAGTCTTGCTGTTGTAGATTGGTTTTATCCAAAGCTAATTCCTACCTCATTTTCTGAATTAATACCCATATGCTAGGGTGCGTTCGTCCAACTAAATGAGAAAATCTGTACTTCCATCCTTCAGGTTTCCGGAGGAAATAAAGGTAGAATATTTCTTAACCTTACGTTATTATCGTTATTTTTTCCAACCCTCCTATATGTACCGGATACGTACGTGGCATCAAAATATTCTACGATTTCTAGCATGCCTCAAAACTTGGAAAACGCTGCGTCTTCTCTGTACCTCTGTTCAAGTGGGTACTTTGAGTTAGATGGTAAAAGCACCCTCTTATGATAATATGATCCCGAGTACTTCTCTTATGGCTTGAATTGCAGCCCTTTCAAAATCCATATGCACATTAGTTGGGTCCGGAAACAGATTTTTTCTTTGCAAGCATTAACTATTGCACGTAACATAGTTTCATACTGTGATTGCGTCTGCTTTTGCGGTAAACTATATGCACAAGTCACAAACACCCCTTGGACTATTACTCAGAGTACACATAACTGCATACACAGTGGTGGGGCCAAAGAGAAATTCCTATCTACATACCAAGAGGTAGCGCCGGCGAGGTGAACCAGAAATTGTTCAGAAGAAAATACTACAACTCTTTCCTCTGAGTCTTTTCTATTATCATACAGTACAAACCGTTCATTATTTACGTGATCGGTTGTGCACTAGTTACCTGTAAAGAAATAATCTTAAGTATTTATGTTTAGTATTATTTATCAGAGCTGAAACTAGCTGAACTTTCCGTGTAAGCAAGCATTGACAATCAATAGTTTTGGAAATAGTTTACACCGACTAGTACCTTCAATAACAAACGCTTGTAGTGATCTTGGATTTGGAATATTTGGACCTTTACAGTTTCGAAGAGTTCGTTTGGCCGATTCCTCATTCAGTATTTCTGCACGTGTAGAGTCTTCTAAAACAGATACTGCTTCAGCATATATATATATATATATATATATATATATATATATGAATTGGCTTGGCTAATGTATCCTTAGCCCTTTGTTTCATTTCTTGAACAGTTTGTAGCCTTGGCGTTTTCTTCATTGGCCGGGTGATTATGTTCCGCTTTTAATTCTGGATCTGTAGCGGGCAATTTTGTCACTAGTATAGCCCTGCACTGTACATACAAATAAAAAATAAATTAATAAAACCCATTTATAAATTGTAACTTATAATATCCTATTACACTTCCAATTATCTAGAATCTAAAAAAAATATATAAACTACTTTATGTGTTTACTTTGGTGTTTCTAGTTGTTCTGTGACGTATATGTTGTAGTAATAATAACGTTTAAAGCCTTGTGAATCTCTATCAATTTTAAAAATAAACCTAGAAATTATATGGTCGTGCATTATTTTTAGAGAACACCACTATGCTTTTTTTTAAATGGCATTCTCAATTATTTTCACATCATAAAAGTTATAAAACTAACTCACCTTCAATGAACTGTATTTTCACTACCTTTCTTCGACTTAATTACTTCCATGGTTAGATGGTTACGAATTGGTTACAGCAGAATAACTGCAGAAATCAAAATAGCAGTTTATATAATTATTACAGTCCGCGCGGCCAAAGAATGCCTCGTGTCGCGCATGGATGTTCGTGCATTCGGCCGCACTCGTTAACGCAATAGCGACTGAAAGCATTACCAGTGGTGTCGGTGTCGCGTTTTCAATTATTCGTCACCAAACCACAAGAAATTTTAAAATATTTTATTTATTTGAATTACATATGAACAGTAATAGTTTAAACATTTATAAAATAAAAAAATAACCATGTTGACAAGTAATAAATTTTATAGTTGAATTACAAATGAATACAACAGTTTAATCGTTTATGAAAATCAAAAAAGTATAAGTTCGATTTTTAATTATAGAAGCAGAATAGGCTGTATTTTAAGAGTATTATTCAGGATTTAAAAAAATTATGATATTTCTTAGGTAATCAATTTTTATATTTCCATACACTTTGGGGAAAAGTTACTCAAACGGCGATAATTACCTACTATAACAATATTAAATACTACTAACAAATAAGTCACACAATCATTCATCACTAGACCAGCCACTTTCAGTTTCTGAATCGTCCTCCAAATTTATCACCAGTTTTTCGACTTGTACGTCAATCTGTATTTCGTTCTCTAAATATTTTTTTTCCTGGTCGATTACCTTCTTACACCACTTTTGCCAGTTTTCTTGAGTAACAGCCGCTAATTCTTCTTCCAACAATCTTCTAACGTGGTTGAAGTTAAAGGTGGCATTTCTCTTTGCAACATTATTTTTCACTTGAGCCCAAATCAACTCAATCAGGTTTAAGTCCGGGTGATAAGGAGGTAGTCGTAGCACCGTATGTCCTTCATTACTTAATATACAATCAAACTTGTACGTTATATGTTCCTTTTTGTGTAGCTTAATTATTTCATAAAGTTGTGGTCTGTACACCAAAGGAGTGAACGGTATCTTTTTCTCTATTAACCATTTCACCATATCTGCCTTTTTCGAATTACTTGTTGGAGCACGATCCACCTGAACATTATGGTACGGCGCATTATCAATAACCAAAACCGATTGTGGAGGTAAGTTTGGTAAAAGTTTCTCAGGTAACCATTTTTAATAGTTGCTACCATTCATCTCGTCGTGATAGTCTCCGCTGCTAGTTCCTGATTTAAATATCAGACTACAACCTGGTAAAAAACCCATTTCACCTCCTGAATGTACCACAATCATTCTTGGTCCTTTGGAAATTGCAGAGAACAGTCCGTTAGTTGTGCCATCACTCCACGACGTTGATTGTGTGTGTCCACTATGAACATATGTTTCGTCCATGTAGATAATAGGACGATTTAATTCTCGGTAGAATTGAATTTTTTCTAAGTAAGTAATTCTTAGAGCCCTTATATCGTTCTTCTCTATTAAAAGTTTTCTATTATTCTCAGTTCGATGCCATTGAAATCCCAGGTCTTTTAATATAACACGTAAAGATGTAGCACCTCCTTGCCAACCTAAGTCATTGTGGAGTTTCTCGCGTAGAGCAGGAATTGTCACCCGTGCACCCTCGGCCTTGTGAAAATTATATACTATATTGCGAAAAAGGCTCTTTTCGAAATCTTCCAAGTCGGTCACAGGAGACGGACGTGGGCGTTTCTTGCCTGGAGTTGAAAATCCTGGTTTTCCCTTTTCTGTTGGACCTTCCCCTTCTCTAATAATATTTGCCACTGATCTAACAGACACTTTTGTTTCAAGGTATATGTGAGGTGCAAGTTTTTCAAATAACTGTAGACATTGTATATCACCTCACGCGTTTGACCACTTATTACTTGGCCACTTTTTCCGAATGTAGAATTCATATTTCTACTCTCACAGTTGAAAACGAACTAACTAATAAAAACATTTTTGAATATTTGCTAATCTGTTGTTAATGATACTAAGGAATGACAACTATTAGGATTTCTTTAATGAGAATTTCACATTAGCACTACATGGGCCCCAAAACTACTTATTTATTTTACTATGTATTGTGAAAGTATTTGTTGTTTATACATATTTGCCTAATAAATTTGAGTAATATGAGCTTTAAAATTCACATAGGACACAAAATGGTTCACTGTCGTTTTGTTGCAATAATTGTAATAAAGTTAAATGAACAAGTACGTATGTAAATTAATAACAGAAATAAATAATTATTTAGTGTAATACATGATAATAAACGGAACGCGCTTTTGGTGGCGACGCCACTGACATGCCGCGCTTAAGAGACTTGAAGTTGGACGAATGCGCATCCAACGTTCAGACATTCTTTGGCCGCGCGGACTGTGCTTTTAAAATTGTTGGAATGTCATGGTAATTACATATGCAAGTTCAATTTTGTTTAGGTAATAAGATCATTCAAAAGGTCTTAGCTTAACGAGCTTATTACGGTATTAACTGTGAATAAACGAAATTTTCCAAAAACGATTAGTAATTACTGACACACATCAGAATGCCCGATTAGAAAGTAATCAGTGGCAAACCGCAAAACATTTTCTGTTTTATATATATATATATATATATATATATATATATATATATATATATATATATATATATATATATTCACAGCCATCTATAATTATTTTTCGGAGGTTTTTCTTCCGGGGGTCTTTTTTCCGGGGGTCTATTTTCCTATGGGTTCTTATTCCGCGGTTTTTTTTTACCGGGGGTCTTTTTTCCAGGGTTTTTTTACCTAACATGACCTGGCCTTATGTGTAGATATGCCGTAAAGTTATTTCCGGATATATCTAGATAAATTGGCTTACCCTAGGTTATATGTGATTTTGTATTTGATTTGGTTTTTTTTATTTTTGATATATTATATTATTGCAGTTTATATTGTTATAGTTTACATTTATTATCATTGTTGTGTTATTATATTATTGTTAAGACTATCTTTTGTTCTTATAAAAATGTAAACTTTCACCATTATCACACATAATAAAATACTTATCTATTTTGTATTTTTGTAATGGTTTATTTTAAATTATACAATCTAAACGTTTCGATAACACTTACAGTTATCATCGTCAGTAGTAATATCTAAAATTGTTAAAGATGTCGTAAACAATTTTGGCAAAGTTGGAAAATTAAAACATTTTTAACAATTTTTGGCAGATATTACTATTGACAAAGATAACTGTAAGTGTTATCGAAACGTTTAGATTGTATAATTTAAAATACACCATTAAAAAACCCAGAAAGACAAGTATTTTATTATCTTTTGATCTTGTTTATTCTATATGCCCTACAATTGGGTTTCCGGTCAGGCAAATAAATTTTTCAACATCTGATTTAATCTTGTGTTAGCATTCCAAAATGTATTTAGATTACTTCAAATTCATAACGTTAAATGTTTAAAAATTATTCTCTTAAATAAAATATTATTTAAAGTTACATAAATCATTTTTTATCGTAAGTGATCTAGCGAGATGCAAATGAATGAAATTTTTGTGCGAAAACCCTACGTCAGAGTAAAAAATGAGGAAACCAGATTTGCCCAGAAAGGAATGAGATTTTCAAAGATAATGTTTACTTTAAGAAATATCAGCGGCGTATCACTTTTTTGTAGTTCAAAAGATCTTTAGAGCATATATACATATGGAATTGTTTTCTCAAAATGGACCCAAGAATAATCTCCTTAATTATTAGTCTGTTATTAAGAAACACCTTGTATAGTTGTAAAGAGAAACACTTATCTTGTTCTTTGATGTATTTTTCACTCACATTTGCTGAGCGAACATCAAATCCGTGCGTTAGAAACCCCCCTGATTTAGCAAAACTGGTGTTCACGTCCATAATGTGCTGAGGGGTTGCGTGCATTTTAGTATATTTTAGAATATATTTTAGTAATTAGTTAAATAAGCCAAAAGTAAAAAAAATATAGTTATTTACTTTATTTACATTTTTAAACCTTTAGGTCATATACTATTGAAGTAACAGAGTTTAAAATTTTATTCCGGAATAAGGATAATATCGCAAAATAACACAGTACATATGAAAAATGTATCAAATTACAACTATTGAGTATAAAATGTTAGTTATATTCCAAAATTCAAATTAATTAGAATTGAAAATGAAGACCAACAGGCAAAACATTAAAACAAAACTAGTTGCTTTAACTATGACAATATCAGGGGATGCTTTGGGGGTGCCCTTATTACCTTCCGCCTTTATGGAAATATTTCCTATCAGTTGAGTGACTAAGTTTCTGTTATTTTTACGTTTGACTGCTTCAGTTAAAGATATTTACCAAATTTAATTAGTAAAATTTACTTTCTAAAGATTATTCTAAGAAAATGCACCCTCTTTACCTGGCATGCAATTGTCGTTCTGATAATTGACAGCTTTATGCCACAATTCAGTATTTAACGTTTACTTAAATTTTGTTCCTTTGAACTCTTTACAAGTGACAGATATTACATCTAAGTACAGAGACACGGATTAGCAGGAGGCCTTCAACATTTCTTACGGATTTATGACCATCATTTGTAAATAATTTACCATTCTCAACTTTTCCTCGAAGGATTGTTTTGTTAGGTTTTCCACAATTGAAAGCAGTAAAGACTTAACCATATTTTCACGATTAGCATGAATCCTACATTGAGTAAATAATACTAATTTTTATTTGTGATAGATCCAAAGCTGCTCAAAACTAAAAATTGCATTCAATCCTTGTTCTTGTTATTTAACAAAGATACGATTACGACGATTTATCATATTAAAATATGAAATAAATATCCATTAATTCCCTTTTCTGAGCGTGTACATGTACATAAATAACAACGAGATAATATCTGAGGAGTATGTGACCCATCAAATGTATAAGGCGACGACGCTGCTGATGTTAACTCTATCTGTGGGTAACGGCTTAGCACCCCGTGGTGCACCCCAACTGCGATATAAACACGTGGTCTATGGGAACTTCAGCTCCCTTTTACTACCTTTAATCGTCGGGGATTAATGTTAAAGAACGGATCGATCATCTTCCAATTGAATGACGAATTAGCCCGCTTATATAAGAATTAAATGAATTACGCTAAATTAGTATTTTATTTGACATTATTTTGTTAACCTGTCTTAAAATGGGACCTTCATCAAAAATGTAATTATGGGATCATGTGTTAAGGGTGTGTGTTTTTTATCAGCAATTATCGATAGTATTCATATACCCGCTTGAGATCAATCATCTTTATGACACAACCTTTTCGCGGTCTTTAATATTTGTTTCGAAAGTACGACTTATCCAAATGTTGAAGTTACGGTTAATAAGCGATACTGATTTCATTTTAAAAGTCAGTTTAAATTTTGTTCGTACTGTTTACTCATGTAGTATGTGCGCTTATACAACTACAATTACAAATACAAGGATGGTGAATTAATTAACATGTGATTGTTTTAACATTCTCCAAATGAAAAGAATTTTTAGCAATGTTGAGTTGTTTTAAATGTAATTTGTCACATCTAAAGGTGTAGTATATGTACTGCAGATTCTATTCTGTGTTATTTTTTAATTGTAACATTTGATTCTAGGTACATGCAAATTAAAAGAAGTTTACCAAACATGCATAATGTAATTTGGAGTTTCAGGCAGTTTTACATTTTTCGGTTTCGGAAAATTTTTCATTTTCATTCTTTTTTGTTTTAAAAGGCACACGGAGCTGGTTTTTAGTTAGATTATGACTCAATTAATTTTTGAAAATAATGATCTTCATAAAATAAAAAAGAAATTATAATCTGTATGTAAAATAAAGCTTTGCTTTTGAGTATTAATCAGTTTTGTTTTTTAATTAGAGCAGGTATTTTGTCTAAAGAATTGCAGATATCTGTAAAACACAGATTTATAATACATAAATTGCCTTTTTTATGTTCTTTGATGTTGTGGCTGTTGGTGATTTTATTTCAATTAGGTTTATAAAAAGTGAATACAAGGATTGAAAAATACTCAAAAGATAAAAAAGTTAACATTTATCTATTGACCAAGAAGTCAACCAAATGCGATTAGACTTTCTGCTTGAAGGGAGATTGCCGCAAAGAAGGCATCTCCCAATGTACAGGGTGGTTCCTTTTCGATGTTTTCTTGTGGGAAGTACCCTTTCTATTATAGATAGTAATACAGGGTCCTTGTGCTCGATTTCGGTGTTAATTAGATCCAATAGTCATAATTAAGATATCTCTGACCGTTATTGCGCAATTAGCCAAAATTGAAAAAATGGCGATTTTGAAAAACTTGAATAACTTTTTTATTTCTAAATGTATCGACAAACTGTAAAAAAACATTCTTAAGGCACTTTTTAAGGAGAATCTGTTAGTGCATTCACATTTTTAATACCTCCTTAATTAAAAAAGATATGACATAAAGTTGTATTTTTTTCTATGGAAACCATAGTTGGCTATGGCATTTTTAAATGAATTTTTTTTTGTGCTTCTTAAAAATATATAACACCTCTATGCTATTTTAATAAGTAAATGTTTTTTTAAGTTTTTTTTAATTGGTATATTTATTAAGGATAACAGTTGGCTTAGAAAACCAGATGTGAAATTGAATGAAGATATTCTACTCAAAAAAGAAATTTCACTTCCAGTAAAATATTTTAGAGACATCTTGTAACTCAAATAAGTTTAATTGTAATGTTGTTCTTGTGGAATGGTAACAAATTATAAAATCTAAAGAATGAATATAAAATTATCAAAAAACCTCAAATGAAATGAAATGAAAATAAACAACATAACATCATCAGAAATTATGAAAAGGTAAGCAAATCAATTTTTATACGTATGTAAACGAACAAAAATATGAACACAAAATATCAATACAAAAAACACACTAAAACTACAAATATTTTTCAAACTGTGCGCCCTCTTTTTGGATGCGAACTTCGCATCGTCTTCTAATTGAATTTATAGAGTTATATATATATATATATAATGGTGTTAATTGTGTAAAAGCCACACAAACACTTTCTTTTAACTTATTCACAGTGCTATTAGTTCTTTTGTATATAATGTTTTTCAAAAAAACCCATAAAAAGAAATCTAGAGGCGAAAGATCGGGTGAATGAGCAGGCCACAAAATTGGTGCTATCCAGCTATTAGGAAAACGTAAATTTAAGTAGTCACTAGCTACACGGGAATTATCTGCGGGAGCCTCACTTGCTGAAATATGACATTGCAATATTGTGCTAAAGGAAAGCTCTCTAGAAATCCCTCCAAATGAATTCGTAGAATATCGAGATATTTGATAGAGTTCCTTCATATATGTGATAATAAAAACGCCCGTTTTCAATGCTGCGCCACACATTTATTGCAAATTTCCCTTGCCTCCTGTGGACAACACTGACATGAGCATTAGTATCTGCCCGGTAAGGTAAATTGTGATTATTAAAAATGCCATCACTACTGATATGCTCCTCGTCTGACCATGCAATAGAGTTTGAAAAATTAGGTATATTTTGGCACTGACTTATATATCAGTTACAAAACTCATTACGCCACCTTCTGTCGTCTATAGTCAAAAAAATGTTCTTTCCGAAATCTATAGCAATGGTATTGTAAGGTTGTGTTGACGCACCCTGTATGTAAGATGTTATAATGACGTGTATTACGTGTTTTGAGTACGAGTGTATTGAGTTTGAACGAAAAAAAAATTTTTTGTGTATATGCATAATGTATGTGGGTGGATGATACGCCACTGGCAATTTAGAAAAAATATCATTCAGTATGCAGATACGTGTATTTGAATGTTATAGAGACATTGGTGTTGGAATAAATAGATTCTGATGAATGTAAATGTGAAGAGAAATGTGTCGATGGGACGATAATGTTCTGCTACTGTTGACTACTGAATAAGGAATGGAATGTTGGAGGATAAAGGAGTAATCTTGGCCGGAAGATGTGAATGTATAAGTATAGAATGTTTTAGGTAATATGTAGAGAAAGATTTGGTATATTTAATTGTTGATTATAGAAAGTTCTCGTAATGTTGTGCAATCAGTTTTGAGAATACATGTACGTATATGGGATTTGAGACCTTAGACTGTACTTATTTTTGCAAATGTTGCGGAAGGAGGATGAGCGCATGTGAGAGATAAACGTTGAAAGTTGTGTAATGGTCCAGAGTGGCCACTGAATGAATGTGATGACGAGAAATGGCTTCTCCATAAAGTAATTGTAAAATTTGCAGGTAAGAACAAACATGGCGATGTTTGTCCAGAGGGTAGCATCAGTCGGCACTAAGAAAGTTTGAGTGAATACCATTGGTGAATATAGCGAGGAAGTCAGACGTGTTTAAAGATGGATGGCTTGAGGTATAAATAGGAAAGTCAGAGATTGACGGTAGCTTTTTGGCTTTTTGGTGGATGTCAGTGAGAGCTCGGTGGGAGTCGCGCGCGCGAGGTGAAGTGTGAAATCAGAATGGGTTGAGTTGGAGTTATATTTGTGAATAATATTGAAGGCAGTCATTGTTTAAACAACTGCGTAACCCGAAAGGGGATGAATCGTATAAGACATTCATAAATAAAACAATTAATAAAATTGAGATTGAAGATAAAATCAGTTTATTTTTCTTCAAGAAAAAGTGCGTATGCAGATTTATAAAAACATAACAGTTGTTACGTTATAATGTTGAGTGCGGCGCGTGTGCTTGTAATGATCCTTAGTATAAATTATTTATGGGACCACCTTTAAGTGAACGAAATATTCGTAGTAAATTAAGCCAATGTTAAAGTAATTTTATATGACATTAAAAGTTTATTTGTGTAAGGAAGTGCTTAATTGTCCTAAAGGTTGCACGAAACTTTAAAGAGGCAACCAAACGTGTATAGATTATTACGGGTCATTGAAGTAATAACCTCGTATAGTTGGACTAATCGCGAGTACTGAAAGGAATAAGTGTTTATGGAATTGTGAAGTACTTGTTATGTGCCTTCAGGCAATCTAAAGATACACATGGACTACAAATAATTGGTTTACGGGAAGAGAGAAGAAAGAAAAGCGTAGGATGAATGGACAGTCTCTAAGTAAGAATTACATTTAAGAACCTTGAAAACTCAGTTGAGCACGATTATCTTTTTGGGTAGTTTTATTTGCGTATTGTTTTGTAATTTTTATTTAATTAATTAGTGTTGAAGGAAAAAGGTAATCGATCTCGAGTTATGTTGTATTGGCTGTTTCAGTAGTAAGAATTTCTGCAGAAACGCAAATTTGTATTGACAGTGGTTTCTCAACCACGCTGTTGTAGTGTATGTAAACATTTGTTTATTATTTTGTGCAGGACAATATATATTTATCGTTAACTTTTATTCTGTTGTTTATTTAGCCAGTTATGAGATACATTTGTGACATTTACTTAATTGGTGACCTAGTTTTTGACAATTTAAATGTAGACTTGGCATATTTTGGTTTTAAGATTAATGAACAACCTGAAAGGTTATATTTGCCAGGTTAATTTCAAAAAGAAAATTTTCATGTTAGTTTCGTTTAACGCAGTATACTAATGACGGATCAGCTGTTGATTTAAAAGTTTCATAAAGTATAACTAAGAGGTGGAGTTTTGAGAACTTACATATTTACGAATGTCCCATACGATTCAGAGGTATCATAAAGGAATAATTATTAAACCGATGACATTGATTTTCTTTTGGTTAGGAATTTTAAAAATTAATTATCGATCATTGAATGAAGAACTATTTTATTCATTAATAAGTAGAAATTTAACTTTATATGTATACGAGGGATACGTAGAAAATATTCAGTTAACGTGATAACTTTGGTATTCTGGATGTACAGGGTACAATCAGGAAGTTTGTGACGACCCGTGTATTTCAGTTTTTTTTTTCTTTGATAACTGTTGGTTACGTGAATGCAGTTAAATTTGAGTGATAAATTTTGTTGTGGAAATTTTGGTTTACGAGGTGTATTCCAAAGGTTTCTAATAACCTGGGTAGTACTAAATATATTTGAGTTTGAGTTGAATTGTTTTGGACGAGTGTTTGTTGTAGGACCCTCGTGTGAGAGTTTTCTGAGTAAGCACAATCCTACTTTCCACAATCAAGTAGGGTTAATTAACACCCAGCTTAAGACAATTATTTTAGCAAAGTTTCGATTGTGGTGGCGCCTGGAGACATATTTTCCCGGACTGAGCTGTTTGAATATAGGTGTAAGGTGTTTGAGCGTATTAATCATTCATTTTACTTCTTATTTCGACCACGCCCATCTCCCTGTTAGCTGGCTTGGCAACCCGCTTACATTAGTAAGCATACACGACGCCTAGTGCGGTTTGGACGTGTAACAGTATTTGTGTTTCTTTAAAATTCGAGACACGCTAAAGATCAACCATTTGTCTAGATGAAGTTGTTGGCTCTGCTTCGACTTCTCCTAAGACGACCATTGAATTTTCTTCAGAATTTCGTTTAAAACAAGTTTTGGCATGAGATTTTTAAAAGAACCGAATTCAATTAAATCTTTCTGTATCCTAAAATTAATTAAGATATTGTTTTGAGCTAGCAAAAATTTTAATTTCTATTAACTATACCGTTCAAAAGTATTAACTTTACCATAGAGTGGTACATTCTAGCTGTCTTTTAATATAAAAAAAAATGGCATTATTATATAAATGTTAAAGGAGACAGTGAAAGGTAAATGCGAGTTTTTTACATTCTAAAAATGGTTAATAATGGAAAACCCCTATCGACTATAACTTGGTAGGGATGATGTCAGAGTTTCAGTGATTTAAATCGTGGGTTCAGGCACGGTAAATTCAGATGCTTTCAAACTGTAGAAGTCTTCCTTACTACCATGCAGGCTATTGAGACTGATAGCTTGGTTTAAGTTCCACCATTTCCTTGGGGTGTACAAGTCCTTTTTTATACCTCACAAGCTGTTTTAATTGACAGTTTGCCCCAAGTGCCACCATCATCATCGTCTTCTCAGAGAGGACCAGACGCAATCTCTGTATTTATTAATACAAGTTACGAGTTCGGGGTAATTCCCTAACATTTACGTGTGCATTTATGTTTAAATACTTACAGTATTATTATAGATTAAGACATGTATTATTTTTAATGTAGGTTCTATTGACCAATTCATTTAATTCTGACGGCGTGTGTGTGTGTGTGTGTGTGTGTATGTTACAAGCTAAGATAGTGTTGTACAGCGTATACTGAGGTCACAACCAAAAAAATAATAATTTTAAGGCCCGTATTAAAAAAGCACTTATATGAATATTCTACTGGTCTTACAAGCAGTTAATTAGTAAAGTTTACAGAAAACATTTTATTACCTATACATCGCAAACAAATCCTGATTAGCTAAGAAATATACTGCTAGATGACTCCATCCCTATTACATAAAACACTCGCTGTTCCTTACACCGGTAGATGATGACTCAGCAACAAGCCCTAACTACTCCCTGAAATATTCTGCTAGGCAGCACCACCTTTATTACAGAAAAATACTCATTAGCCCATACCCCGCTAGATGGCGCCACAAAAAATTAATCCCTGGAATACACCACTAAGTAGCGCCACCTTTATTCAGAAAATACTCATTAGTCCATACACCGCTAAATGGCGCCACAAACAAACCCTGATTAATCCCTGAAATATACCGCTAGGTAGCGCCACCTTTATTACGCAAATACTCATTAGTCCATACCCGCTAGATGGCGTAACAAACAAGCTCTGTCTTACAAGTTAGCATTACGGTCCCCGTACTATTTCCCCATCAAGGGACGCAGGCCTAACACAAAACCCTGTCTTGTGAGGTAGCATTAGGGGTCCATACTATTTCCAATCAGGGGGCGCAGGCCTACACTTGTCTTATGAGGTAGAATTAGGGGCCTTATTCAAATTTCAAATTTCCCTCGCAGGTGCAGGCCAATAGCTAGTTCCTATACCTGTCTTATAAAATAGCGCGAAGCACGAAGCAGCTAACCCCTAAGAGCTATTCCACTTGTCTTACAAGAACATCCATTAAAACAATTTCAAACCCCTGCGCAAGTCCAAGCCCTAGGCCACTTTCTCAAGGTAAACCTGTTTCTCAAGGTAAACAACTTTCTCGTCAAAAGACAAAAGTGAAAGGCGTAGTCATCGGAAATCCCCAGTCCTAATTACGTCATCGGAAATCCCCAAGCTGAATTACGTCATCGGAAATCCCCAGACCTAATTACATCATCGGGAATCCCCAAGGTCAAATTACGTCACAAAAGTGAAAGGCGAGGTGCCCCACAGCTCGGGGGCTTGTGACGTAAAAAAAGTGAAAGGTGGGTTTTCTCCAGAAAATCCAAGATGGCGGAAGGTGTCTCTCTACTACTTCTATCTGTAATAGAAAGGGTACTTCCTATAAAAACACATCGAAAATGAACCACCCTGTACTGTTTTCTTCAAACTAAATCATTTCAAGAATAAATCCAAAAAAAGGCATAGAAAATAAAGTGTATTATAATTATAAACGATAAAACGCAAATTAATATACCAAACTACAGATTTCTATAAAGCAAATGATAACTAAATTTCTCATATCTACATAATCGATCAAGAAAATTTAATATATCTGGTGTGAAACAACACACGACCTTCCAATATACAAAGTGGGAATTGAAAGGAACGAAATAATGATTTTTTAGGATATTGTGCAACATCTCTTGTAATACGCTCATAATGAAAATAGGCAACGTTGTACTAACAATGGCAATAGTTTATGTCAGATGAACGATAAAACCTTCATATTAGGTAGAAGTTAATACAATCAGATGCAGAATTAAAAAAAAATTTTGAAGCCGCCCGGTTCCATAAAAATATTAATAGGTACTGTTTAAACATTTTGAATCTTAGTTGAGTTGGTCGGCCTATTTCTAGAGTTTTGGCTTTTTGTGCGCGACGTTTCGGAAGCGGACTGCCGTCATCAGGCTTAGTCCTG
This sequence comes from Vesta saturnalis, assembly GCA_036346205.1. NCBI lineage: Eukaryota > Metazoa > Arthropoda > Insecta > Coleoptera > Lampyridae > Vesta > Vesta saturnalis. The sequence goes on from JARFJB010001925.1 coordinate 838,097, forward strand.
GAAGGACTATTTTCGCACTTGAGTCGAATTCATACGTTATATATAATTTAATCCACAAGCACTTGACTACTCTTAGATTCGAACTTGGTACCTTACACTGACACCTTTACCGCTGAGCCACTGAGTAATCCAATATGTGTTTTTAGAACATATATACACTGTGTCCACATTTCGATGCTCATCATTGGTATCTCGGTTATTAGAAAAAATAGGGCAACGGTTAAATGAGGAATGTTTTGCAGAATGCAGTGCTCACAACAAATCTCACTTCAAATTCACCCTAACCTTTTTCAATTGTAAAATATTTTGAAAAATCCAAAATTTGTCAATTTCAATTTTCCTCAATAACTCGATAACGTCTAACGCGACCGCTATTAAACCTTTACATTATTCAGACACCTTTTGAGATATATTTTTTGGTGTAAACAGAAACCCCCGATTTTCAATGGTTTCCAGGTTATTAGCGCTATCTTTTGTTTTTCTTATAGTGGCCGTATTGGATTTTTGATTAGTTAGGTAGTCCTTAAAAATAGATTTTCAACGATGTACAACATGCCTGGAAAATCTTTATTTGTAGGGGAGATTACAAAAAAATTAAACTAATCTCTGATATGAAATTACTAGGTTTTGAAATTAAATACCAATGAGAAATGAAAGCGAAAGAGATATGTAATACTGTAAAATACCGAAAAGATAAGAAAAGTCATCAAAGTAAAAAGTAAAGAAACAGTAGTAAAAGTCACTTAAAAAAACTGTTCAATATGATGACCATTCTGTTCCACACATTTTTGACACCTTATTCTAACAGAGTTACAAACCCTACAAAGTGTGTTTTCGTTGAATGATCTAGCACATCCTTGTTCTAAAATTTCCCTAGTGTATATATTAAACTTTTTCGTGGTTACGTAGTAGTGTATTGCGCATGTTGCGCCGTAACCTATTGCGCAGGTGATTGTGATTAAGCTCTTCGCGTATTATTGGAATCCACATGGGTTTCATTTTCACACTAGCTAGGCTTATTGGATTTTCTGCTAGTACGATGTATGTGGCTTCTTTGAGTTTACAGCGAGTTGTATTCTCGATATCACGTCAATTATCACTAATCATAAATTACATTTTGCCAATTATATACAATATTCAGTAAGATATCCAACATAAATTATACTACTACCTCACAGAGAGATCTCGACAACACCTTTGTACGGTGTGACCAAAATAACATGACCATTAGTACAAAAAAACGTGCAATAGTATCATTTACCAATAAAGAGCACCTCTGGAGTACAATTATAAATTAAATAACGACTTCATCGGACGCAGCACGTCCTTTAAAGACCTAGGGATCATCTTCGACATTAATTTAAATTTTAATGTTCACAGAAAGCAATACATAACAAAAGATTGAAACTTAGTGACCTTATTCGTAATACCAAATATGTTACTAATATTGAATGATTGCTTGCAATATGTTATGATTTAACCCGCTCTAATATTGAATATTCAAGCCTGATCTGGCCTCTATTCTATATGCAGCAGCATTGAAAGAATACAAAGAAAATCCTTGAAAAAGTGTACTTAAACCTATCCACATTTAGATCTGTTAAATGAATTTGACGTACCTTCCTTGAATTCACATAGAATGAAAAACATAGTTCTACTTCTCTTCGAACTGCTAACAAGATGCTTCAAGTATCTTAAATTTAATTACGTTCAATGTACCTTTACGACACTTAGGACACTCAAATTTATTATACGTTCCATCATTTTAAAAGCAATCGTATTTATACAATGTCTTTTTTCTACAGTAAACTCTGCTCGAATGTTGATCTATTTTGCGCCACTCTCAATGAAGTGTCCAAAAATGTAAAAAAATTAAATTGAGAAATGTAAATTGATAATTGTTAATGTAAACTATTCTTTTATAATTGTGAGATGTAATAAAATTTAGATAACAATCAGTGTGAAACCAATTAATGTAGAAATAATATGAGAATATTGAAAATTCTACAGAATCAATTTAGAGATGTGTCTACCTGCGTAAGACGATTAAACAAAAGACCTTTGTTTAATGCTTAAATTGTTTCGATTGTATAGGATTGGGGGAATATTTAATTATTCGCAAAAACTAATATACAAAATAGGAGACTAGTATTAGATTTTTAGGATTACTTTTTTTCAGTTTGAAGTGCAGAAAAACAAACAATATTAAATATTAAACTAATTCTTACTTTGTATCTTCACTTTCATGTGAGATAAGTTCCACGTAAATGCTACATTTTATATTGTAGTTGTCAAGATTTCAATTTTAATGTTAAAATTCAACGTACTTTATTAAAATTAAATTTTACGTGAATTACTAATATTGTATGTACCCAATAGTGTTTGGCTTTCCGGTTAAAATAATGTGTGATTGATGTTCAATTAGCTTTAAGCAACACATAAATGGTTTTCCTATGGCTTACTTTTAATAAAAATGGTCTTATTCAAGAACATTATATATTATTGTAACACCTGTGTAGATATAACATGTAAACTATCTACTACAGATTACTATTTTTGTTGTTGAAGGTTACAAATTTAAAAGTATTTGCACTAATTTCAACGCTACATTTACAAATAATTGATTCGTCAACTAATTGTCCTGCTATTGTTACCAGAAGGTTTATTTAAAATATTACAACTTCAACAAAAACATTTACTCAATTTACAGTGTCTAGAAATCGCCCTTTTAATTTAAATGTGAAACATTTTTTTCTCGCCCATAATGTCTAAAGTCGGCCTTGTATGTTCATATCTAAAATATTTTTGTTACGGTTCTACACAAGTACTTGTGAATTCATATTTTGTAACAATTTCTTGGTATATTCTAAAAACTTCTTTAAATTTTTCTAAAACATATAAGTACAGTCCTGGTTTTAAAAACATTTCTAGGAATTGAAATATATTTGATTATACAAGAACTCATGCGTCTATTTCTCGAATATGAAGTCTCCACTCGTAGTAGATCAGATAATGTTGGATGTCATTCCTAACCAAACCGACCTTTTATTTTATCCCTACAAATACAGGAATAATAAAAAATGTGGGCTCCATATTTCTAAAAGAAGTTTGGAGCTCGTGTGGATAAAAACGGCAGATACGTTCCATTACCCTCTACTTCCCTTTAACCCTTAATTTCACCCCCCTACAAAAAATGTCAAAAACCGCCATATGGTATCCACTTTTGTTCAATAAGGAACTTATCATCCAAATTTTAATCTCCTAATGGAATTAACCAGGAAAATGATATCGACCTTCAACTCTATATTTCACCAGCTTAAGGAGATCATCTTTTTAAACCGTTTCTTGTTTTACACCTCCACCATGTAGGCTTTCATACCTGAACATTTCATTTCTCTAAGTTCTCTAGATTGAACAGTGGGTTGATGGGTGAATCAGTCAGTTTGTGATTCATACATAAAAATTATTAGGTTTCATAACAATATTACGAAAGTGTTAAAAACAAAACGAATACTCATTTTTCGATTACTGTTCTAAACATATAATTAATCCATCTAAACGACTTTTGAGATATTAAAAGTATAAGGTAACGTATAAGTCATTTATGGGCTAAAGCGGTGAAATAAGCTTTACTTCGGGTCACTAGTGACAGTTTTACTTGAACACTGAATGTTTTTTCATTTGTTTAATTTCTTTCACTTTGACTACCTTATAAACTTATTTCTTGATATTTACATTATGTTGAATGTGAAATCAGATTTATTTTGTAGAACACTGTACTGCGACACACCGCAGCTGTTCCTTTTATGGGCTATTGCCTCATTGTATTGTTTTTCCTGCATTTTTTCGCAATGTCAGTTTAAAAGAGATTTAGTTTTTCACATAGCCCATGGGCAATTTTCACTCACCGTGATATTTAAATGTGTTAATATGATTCCCGGCGGTCGCCAGAAGTGTTGCCGAAGTACAAAGCATACGATGGCCAGTACATAAATCTTCATCTGTCAGACACATGTAGTCAAATCAAACGGATTTACCAACGTTTCTTTTTTGTAAAACTATGAAGCTTCCTGCGTGGTACCGAGTATCAATATATGTATATAATAATTGCCTTTGTATACAATATTTATAATGTTGAAATTGGGCAATTCATCGTAATTTCTAGTATCAACGCACTCAACGAAATCCCAAATTAATAACTAAAATCAAGAATATTAAGTTAAATTGCTGCCCTTGACATCAGAGTTGTTTAGTCTTCTTGGGTTTGAACGTTCCAATTTTCAAACCCTTCAAATTAATTTTTATACTATATTTGAAGCTACTCTGGAACAAACCTAAAATCAGCTTTTTTGACATCCACTTTTGCTATAAATTATTATAAAATAAATCAACTAGTGCATACATTTTATAAATGTTTATTCTAGAAATGAATGATAGGAAAGGGTATACGTCAGTTATTATATATAATTCACTTATAAAAATCAGCCTGTTTATTAAAAAGGTTCACAAGCTAAATTTTTTCGTAAAACATTTGAAACATTGCTCAAAAGACTGAATTGGTATTCAATTGGCCCATGTTTTGTGCAATCACCATTACGATAAAAAATATAAGTTTATATTGTTGTTCTATTCAGTAGTATTAATCCAAAAATGAAATATAAAGATATTATGGAAAGGTTAAATAATCGTTTTTAATAGAGCTTCTTGTCCTTGTTTACAATGTAGAAAAAATTAACTATCACAAATATTCCTGTTTCTTCGTAAATTACCATTATTTTATACTTAATTGAATAACAAAAACGTAGTATAGCACATGTAACATTTAATATTTCTTAATTTTAAGAACTAAATGATATACCATTTAAAAACTTTACGGTGATGAGAATGCATTTTATTTATTATAATGAATAGTGGGTTTAAGTTAAAAAAATGAATGGAACTTTTGTGTTGATTGCAAACACTCCACTTACAACAAGAACTGAGCTTAAGAAATGACAACTATTTATTTATAATACCTTTAGGAGATTGTTTATAAAATAACGAAGAAGTATCCAGTAAGTATATTGTTTCAAAGATAGTAGAATCATGGATACATTTATTATTGTTAGAAGTAATAATAAAAAATTTAAAATATTGAAGATGATAGTATTACTAAATTAAAATAATCGACTGGACGCGTCACATTGATTTTTAATTGCTGTTAGGATCAAAGAAGTATTATTTTAATTTTACAAATGTTTAAAGCCCTCAAATTTCTTATGCAACAGAGTTAGCCATTTTCGTGTATGTCATATTGTATAGTTGGTCTTTGATGTCTTGCTACAGTTTGCTTTTACGGCGGCAACGTTGTCGGGACGCACAAGTACCTAAGAGTATACCTTGTATAAGAAAACCAGTTGTGTAAGCAACCCCTACCTCGTGATTCATAGCGACCTGACAACATATCGGGATCAACAGAGTACATCTGGTACTTATATATATATATATATATATATATATATATATATATATATATATATATATATTGAGATGATTAGAATTAGGCACATAAAGGGGATAGAGTTTATTGAGTTTGAATTTCTATATAGTAGGCAAGTTAGACAAATTTGTGGAAGTATACAGTTCGTTTTCTATGAATATATAGTTACGAGTACAAAATTATGGTTTTGATGTGACAAAACAGGCTTTGTGGGGTTGGCGCATGATTGTTATTTTCATAAAAGAATTGAGCTATACCAGTAGCATGTGAGAAAGTTCAACATGATTAGTATTAATGGGTACGATTTGTTTCGTGTAACATATTTATATAATTTCGCATTTTATTCAATGAATTGTAGCATTTTAAACACATATCAGATTTTAAGCACATGGAATATGATAATTATATATTTAAAATGTGAAAGAAAGGGTATGATACGAACATAGTATATTTGTAATTCAAAGACAAAGTATATAAAACATGCATAAGAAGTGATAGTGACTTAAAAACATAATTAAGTACATGAACAACAATTGTGCAGTGTGATATTTAATATAAAATTGCGAATTCTACACAAAAATTGACAAAATAGTTAAACAATGTGAAAATGTGAATTGACAAAATTAAGAACTATGGAATACAAGTGAACAATATTGGTGTTAGGTACAGATATAAGAACACATTTTATGAACATTTCAAGTGTTATAAACAGTTATTACACAAATTAAAAGTAAATTTATATAAAGTTAGGTTAAGTATTATTTGTAAGAATTTCACAAAATTATAGTTTTATAGGGTTAACTACCTAGATTGTATATGGGAAGGTGAAAGTTTTATAAAATTTAAATAAAATGGGTTGAAATAAGTGTATTCTGATACAGTTTTTTATGTGGAATTTGAATATGTAATTAGTTTAGTTGTCGGATGTAAGATTTTTTTGATATTAGTAAATTTAGATCATAAGTTAGCAGATTGAAATTTATCGAAGCAAAATAGGGCTTGTGAGGTGTCTTTTTATGCGGAATTTTGCCCTGATTCCAAATCTGTAATTAAAAATCAAATACAAATTGTATTAAAAAAAATATAGCTAATTTATGTTTTAGTTAAGTTTACAATTTTGTGAGGCCAATCAGAAGCTAGAATCTTTTGTATATAGTGTAGGAAAAGAATTGAAAATTTGGTATCTAAGAGAAATGTATAAAAGGAATTGCTCCTGATTTCTCACTCTCTTGCTACTCTTGCTTTTTGAATTTTTGTGACTAACAAGTCATAGTGTTAAATGTTATTTGTGTTAAAATGTAACAATTCTCGTAAACATTATCGGAATTGAAACGCGATCGACGTCGTGTAGAAATCAGAAACAATTGTTTTAATCGATAACTAAAATTAAAAATAAGATTACCATTCAAAATTGTTCTATAAAATTGTAATTGTTTCGTTTTTCAAGATCGTGTGTAAACATCGGGTGATATGCAATTTTTTTTGTATGTTAATAAATTCTTCAATTATCTTGCATTCAATGTTTATTTTGTTGTTAGTGATTACGATCATAAACTAAATCTTCACATCAATAACGTAATCTAAAATAAAGGTGCAAGTGAATACAAAATCTATATGAACTTGAAATACAAAAATTAAACCCGAGAAATTAAATTAAATAATTAATACGACATTTTAAAAATAACACAAATAAAGTAAAGTGCTTGCTTATAAGTATTTGAGCATTGTAAGTACATCGTATTTACCACATGAAGAACAGCCAACAGTTATTTGATTTGCGTAAAAGTAGGGAATGTTAAGCAGCATATTTGGGACAGCAAGGCAGTGTCACCTATTTACGGAAGGAAGTCTACGTCCAACGTTTAATGTGGACCAACCCGACATGAACATTATTTGGAATTTGCAGCAACACATGTGAGTGTATTTTTCTATCATAACCCTTTTGCATTGATTATTTTTTTTTTGTGTCCTGTATTTTTTTTTCAATGATGTATAAACGTTTGTACGAATTCACGTGTCAGTATCTGAAAAGTAAATGTTTCAGCGTTGTATTAAAATTAATAAGTTTACCTCAAACGAAATTAAAATTGTGCTCAATAATTTGGATCAATTGCAGAAATGTTTGACAGGCTACTTTATTTCAGTATTAAGTGCGTAACGCATGCGTATTTTGTGCAGATCTCAACAAAGTTGGTTTCACGTAGTAACTGTTTATTATAAAATACAATTTGATCATTTACATGTATATTCACAGATTCAATTTATATTGCCAACAAATAAGTGTTTAACACAAATGAACCCTATCCCCAAATAAGAGATACTGAGCTAGTCCGGCGCATTATATATATTTTGTTTGTTAACATTATTATAATAAGAACCTTAATTAACAAGGAGTAAAAATAAATAGTTATCCACATTTCAGTACTCACTTGATAGCCAATTAAATTTTAAATTTAATATCATTAATTTAAACATTACAATATATATATATATATATATATATATATATATATATATATAAAAAATGAATCTGGAAGTACTACGAAAATAGAGGATACGTAAGTGCAAAAGCTATTGCCTTTAAAACCCATTACACATCGAAATTTATGGAATGCGATTTCAGCAACCGTCTTAAGGTAGGTACTTATTCAACGTGAACAAGATAGCTTAGTAGTGAAGCAAATTTTATTAAAAACGATTTAACTCTCATTAAAAATTAAAAATATGAGAACAAAGAATCAGATGAAGTAGACAGTAATCCCATAAGTTTTCTCAAAACTGAGCTAGATTATTTGAAACGAACCCAAATAACAGTGGAATAAGATTATGTACAATTTAACAAAGATAATCTTAGATATAAAATGAAAAGACGTGAAAGTATAGTTGCAGAACTTCTAAGTGGTACACGTTCTAATTGTTTATTTTGTAATTCTGATACACACTTTACTGTAAAATGTACAGCTAATTTAAATATTAAAACTAAGAAAAACGTCTTGAGAAGGAATAGATTTTGTTTTCGTTGTACCAAACCAAACAATTGGTCAACAACATGTAAGAATAGGTTCATGAAGTGCGAAAAATGTAAATGCTACAACAATATGTGATCCAAATTCCGAATAACGAAAATGTGTACTTACAAACTGCATGTGCATTGTTAAGTCCTGTGGGTAAGGAACATTCTTGTAAGATTAATTTTATATAAAGGTAGCAAGTTCCCTTTATAAAAGAAAGTGTACCTAAAAATTTTAATTTACATTTCATGGTACATAAATATACTCTGCAGGCGTGTAGAACATAACCTTCAAATTTCGCTCATTTTGTATTTGTATTCGTTATTTAAAATGAAAAAAAGAACTAAATGGAGAAAAATTAAAAGTAGTGGAACTTATCTTCGGAAAGTACAACAATATTGAGCAAACTATTCCAAACCGACTACAAGCTATGCTGTACAAGTGAGAGAGTGTACCGAAACAATAAAAACCTAATGTTGAAGCCAATAAGTCAACAGTCAAACATTTTGATGATAGACGAAGCTGAAGAAGAAAGTCAAAATTTACCGTTAGTCAGTCAGAATATGGAATTATTTTTACCGAGTTGGGCAATCAAATGTAATATACCGCATATTGCTTTGAAGGCATTAATGTCAAAACTGAATGAAGAATATAATGGTAAATTACCAAATGCTCCACGTATATACTTTGATTGGTAAGTACACGAATTATAAGTACGACGCCTTCCATTGTTGATTACTTTTTTTAGCAACTCCGATTCATAAAGCAGTGATAACTAATATAAATGGTCGAAGTTATTGACATCAAGGGTTTGAATTATGTCTTCGAAAATTTTTCATAACTTACATAAGCCAATGTCAATAAAAATAAGTATTAATATTCATGGTTTACCTTTGAATCGGTCAGTTTTGGGCAATTATAATTAATGTCTATAGTTTGCCACATATTCAACCTATGGTTATTGGACTTTTTTATGGAAAGACAAAACCCAACATAGGATCAAAATTTCTTTGACAATTCATAGATGAAGTACTTCCTATATTAAGATTGGGAATTTCTGTCAATGGAAATAATTTATTGGTCGCTATCCGTGCTTTTATCTGTGACTCACCTGCACGGGTCTTTATTAAAGGTATAGTTTTCGTTTCATTTTTTTAAATGCACATATCGTATATTTTTTAGGTGTTGCTAACCTTAACCACCGGAATGGTCGGCTAAAGTAGGTTTTTACTCAAAAATAATAGGCTGTAATATTTTTCCACATATCACCTGCACAAAACTAACCAACGCTTCTTTAAATAATTATTAAGCGTTGCTCTTTTATAGTGTTGAATTGTGTCATAAACCTGTAGCTTCACGGTTTGATAGCAATTAGCATTGTTCCATTTTTGTTTTTCTGTGAATTATGATATTGTCTTTACTTCATATTGTGACAAATTCAACAAAAATAAAAAATTTCTACAATTTTCAACTTTATGACTAAATAATTCAAAAACACTTAGGATAGGTAGTAAAAAGTGAATATCTATTGAAAGCCCGTAAAAAATGCTATTCAAATCTGTAATAAAATACAGGGTGTGCCATTTAAAAAAAATGAGAAAAATAACATTGAGCAAAACGGACCACCCTGTATATGCAGTGAAAAGAGTCTGAAATCTAAATGTAGAAGTTAAAACTAGACAGAAAATATATAGGGTGTTCCATTAAAACAAACACAAGTTGTGTGTAGTGATCGACAATGGGACACCCTGTATATAAAAAATATTTTTACAAGATGCTCCTCGTTGTTGACTACAATAATCTGTTATAAAATTTTTTATTAAATCAACGGTATAGGCGTGATATTCCATCCCCAAACCGTTGGGACACCTTGCATATATATACATATATATATATATATATATATATATATATATATATATATATATATATATATATATATATAGACAAGATAAAGAATGAGTGCATAATGAAGGAGTGTGGCGAGGAAAATACGATGATGAATAGATATAAAAGTAGTACATTACGTTAGTTTGGCTGAATGTAGTAGAATGTATTATAAAAGAAAGAAAGAAAGGGCATGTCGGAGACAATGTACGAATCTTGCTGGGGCAGAAAAGCCTACCCCGCAAGGGAATGGTGTGAAGGTTAAGTTAAGTTAAGTTTATGTTATACGTCACACATTTTTAAGATAAACAGGATTTTATTATCTTAGCAAACTACAAAATAATACTGTACAGAATATGTCTTAATCACTTGCTCACACTTTCCTCTTCTTCCTCAGTATCTTGAGATGAGTTTTGGCTTTTTTATTTTTTTTCCTTCGCTACATGAAAGCGCGATGCTGCTATACGCTGTTGTGGGTCCCGGTTTAACCTATTTCCGGCATTATTAGTTAGGTCTCGTAAGAATGTAATATTTTTAACTTCGGTCCAACTATCTTTGGTACAAGCAACAACGCGGTCTTTAAATAAATCAGTGATTTTACAACAACTTTTGAACTTAATTTGGTCCCCATCCTTTCCTTTGTCGGAGGACGAACTCATATTGAAAAAATTTCGAAACCAAAAATAACGCTGCTGTTCGAGAATTTGAAAAATCATTTATCCCATTTTTTTTTTTAACGCAACATATTATTGAGTTCGACAACTCTTTATTTTCCAGTGTACTTACTAGCCTGTCGACTTGATCAACATTCTCTACTTTATTAAACAAACGTCGAGGTGGGACATATGTTGGTTGTGGTATAGATGCCGATCTAATCATGCCTAATTTTGCAGTAACAGTAACTGGAATGTTACTGGCAGGTAGTAATAGTAGACTTTCATTTTATAATATTATGAAGGTGTTTCAAATTCATGAATTCTTCATCATTTGTGGTAATATTAGGGTTATGTTCCATTTCGTTGACTAAGTGCATATACGCCAATCTACGGGGATAATATACCATATCACTTCCATCAACCCATTCTTTTAGTAGTGCCCAGCTCGTTGGAGCTACACTCAATGTCACCCTTTTCGCACCTCTTTTTTCCGGAATAATGGAGTAGTTTTCGCAAATATTATTCATCATTTCAATACTTAAATTTAAATGAAATTGTGTAAGAACACACTTACACGTGTGTATAGGATGTACTCGTATTTCTGATGATTTCAATATGGCGCTTAGCTCGTATCGCCACGAAGTAATTATATGCAGGGATTATGCAGGTACCACCTGCAGTTAATTTACAGGTCAACATAATAATTTGGTGAAATAATATATAATTATCCATATAACATGCATTTTTTAATAACTGTAAAGTAAGACTTCCCATAATATACCTTGGTAGGAATTACACTCAGTTATGTTAATAACAAAACTTCGAACATAACAATTCAAGATGCCGATACGGCGAGAGATAGTCAATGACCGGAATAGCCCAGACGACTGGATAGGTGGTTTTCAGAGGAAGGCTAGTGATCGTCACGGGTTCATATCCTGACAGGGCCCACAAAAAAAGTAAGTGCTGATAAATACATTATTAATATGAATTAACAAAATATATAAATATTTGATGTAAATAACATTAATGATATGGTAATATTGATACGAGCTATGACTTATTCTTAAGATAAATCGAATAATTAAATAATAAAACAATTATTTTTTCAATCTTCCTGCAAATCAACTGCATACCAATCACAGAAAACGACTTGCAAAAACCTTGAAAATTATTTTTGTGATAGATCGCCATATTGCTTACAATACATTTCAGGCTCCATGCAGATGTAACGAAGATCTGAGTTGAACCTGCATACTACTTCTAAATTAACTGCAGTATACGAACTGTAGGTTCAATATAGTAGTTCATTGGATCTGCAAAAGGCCGTCCAAAACAATATTACATACTCTTGTTTGCAGATAATTAGCAGTACATATATGCAGTTCAAACTGTTACTTGGGGACTGCAATTTAATAATAATCTGGGTTGGACAATTCATGAGCTATCAAAAGCTGGTTACTTCATGAATTAAATACGAATCCAGTTTTAACGCACAAAATATGATTTAACGCAACTTACCTCTATACTAAATTCCACCCTTGAGAACTAGCGAGCCTTGAAAGTGGGGATTCAAGTTTCTAATGAATCAATATCTCGGTTATACCTGAACAACCAAATTTGGTACACGTTGTGAGTGCACCAGGAGCATTAATCGACGGTAAATAAAGGATAGATAATTAGGTATGTCCAGGTGTGCTTTTGGTAGCATTAGGAAATTAGTCTAGTAGAATTTGTGTACGAGAGTGTGTTCGGGGCGAAACCTCCGTTCGCCTTCTATAGGGATAATGAGATGGCTTGGGGTTGATTATTTTACAGAGATGTTACTATTTGTTCGGGGCCTAAACCTCCGTTGAAATACCAACGTATGTGCTTCCAATTTAAAAACCCAAATCGGTGCAGAGCAGCCAATGGTGATTGCTTAAATTACAACCTTTTTAAATTACTTTTCTCTTTTGTTGAAGAAGAAGATAATTATTGTTTGAAGGTGGTAAAGAACGCACTACGTGATAATACGGGGTAGTACCTCCGGAAAACCACGCACAACGTGCCTTAGACAATTTTATCCCCTGAGATCGGTGCTGAAAGCAGCCGAGTAGGTTTGGTATAAATGTGTCTGCAACAAGGGTAGGGGAGTGGATTACAGGTGTATTGTAGATGTGGGTAGATGTGTCATGTCAGGGCTGGTACTGTATGTGAGTGTAAGGGTAGGAATGAGTATGGGAATATGTATGTGTGGATGTTGGAGGCTGGTCTGGTGTTTATCGAGAACAGGTAAATATGTAAACAAATGAAATGATTGATAATAAGTGAAAGTAAGCGTCTGGTTAGGTAAGAAATTGTACAAATCAATAAATGTAAGGGTGCAGGTATATAGTCAATAAGTATGTTTGTATCTGGTCTGATAAATAAGTGTAAATAAGTCAGGATAATTCAATGTAAGTAGAATAAGTGTGTTTGTGTGGCTGGAGATCTGGTATATATAGGGAGAAATCTGGAGTAGGAAATAGGGTAGCAACTGATAACATTTTTAAATAATGATAGAGCAGTTGTGGAAGTAACTAGGAAATAAGGTTTGATAGGAATTATTTCTAGGAAAGGAAAATTTTATGTAAGGATTTTCAGGATCACTACACATTACAGAATGAAAATTGGTTAAATATGGAACAAAGAAGGAATCTGCACGCGGCTTCATTGTATCATCAATACAAACAAACCGCCATATCAGAGTCAAAAATTAGATACCATTCGGATGTACATTAAATTAATGTTAGGTCAAGAAGTTTACTTTCACTACCCCATTTTCGCACAGACATCATTCGAAGGTCCTTTTCGTACGACGCCTGCTCAATCTATAACCAAGTTCCTTTAAATTTAAAACATTTGTCAGTTAAAAAGTTTAGAACTGCCTATAGAAAGTTTCTTTTTGTCGTAGACATGAATTCCGCGACATAAACGTATTTTATTAGACGAAATAAATGTAAATCTTATGCATAATTATGGAATAGATAGTTTATATTAACCTTAATTAAAGTTGAGAAATAAAAATAAACGGCGATATATTGAAGAAATAAATGTATATACTAGTAAGGGCTAATTCATATCAGTTATACTGTCTTTTAGTCCTTTCTGTAGAATTCATTTTTTTTTTTTTGTTAAATTATAATTGGTTCCTTTCTTTGTACTGACACAAATAAACTTATTATTATTGTTGTTATTATTATAGATGAAAAATGATTAATGAGAGTAATCGGTAGATTACATGAAAGTTCATTACCTTTTGAAGCTAAACTTCCCATTATTAGGTCAAATTCGCATTTAACAAAACTGATAAGTGTGTTTTACAGGAATATCCTGTCGAAGATAATAGTGTAGATCTTGGAGGACGACTATATGGCCAATGGCGAAGAAAAAAGCTTATGCTATGTTATTAACATGCAGTGTCTAGAGCAGTGCATTTGGGTTGATATACCAGTTAACAATAGAATGTTATCTGCAAGACTTTTTTGCATAAGGAAATATATCGGGATAATTTTCCAAAGATGCTCATTTAAAATTTCGTAATGACTTAAAACGGTTCAAAACGATGAATTTCATAATTTAGTACCAGATAATAACATTCGCTAGAAGTTTACTGTCGAAAGAGCCGTCTGGTGAGGTGATTGGTTGGAACGATTAGTTAAATCCGTGAAATATGTTTTAAAGCTCACCATACAAAAAAACAAATAATATTTTGAGGAAGTACGAACCGTTTTAGCTGAAACAGAGTCGACTATTAATGCACGACCGTTGACTTATATTGATGACGGCTCAGAATTTCACCGCAAAATTTTTTATTAAGCATTAATAACAGGTAATTATTAATTAAAAATAATGATTCAAAAACAAATAAAAATGATATATTTTGAAATTATGGTGGTAAAGGCAGCAAATAGTTAATAATAAAACTACCGAAAAAGTAGATATAGCAAACCACCGCAGCGTGGCGATCTTCCTGAGAACCAAACTAAGAATAACACGGCAACAAAACTGGATAGAAGCACATAACACCCTTAAACTCGTCAAGCCAACTATTGAAAAATGGAACATACCGTCAGGCCTATCCAGAAAAGAAAGTAGTGTTATTCACAGAATAAGAATTGGGCACACCAAAATAACGCACAAGCACCTAATAACGAAAGAACCTTGCCCAACCTGTGCACACTGCTCATTACCATTAACCATTGAACATATACTCTGCTCTTGCGTGACATACGGCCCGATGCGTAACCTATACTCGATCTCAGGTACCCTAGCTGGTAAATTGAATAAGAATATACGAAACACCTTAGAATACCTGAAATTCATAGCGATATTCCATCAAATATAATATCAAAAACAGCACTAAAGATCATAGCAGTCGATGTGCTATAACTTACAAAAAAAATATAATATAGTATATATATATATATATATATATATATATATATATATATATACATATATATACATATATAGTATAATATAATATAATATAATGTAATGTAATGTAATGTAATGTAATGTAATGTAATGTAATGTAATGTAATATAATAATGTAATGTAATGTAATATAATATAATATAATATAATATAATATAATATAATATAATATATAACAAGATCTGGGTAGAAGGGGAATATCCTTCTTGCTGGAAAAAAGCAATAGTTGTCCCTGTTTTGAAGACTGGGAAAAATCCTTATCTTGTAACGAGTTACAGGCCAATTAGTTTGACCTTTTGCATGGCAAAGGTATTCGAAAAAATGGTAAGCAAGAGATTAATGTGGCTTCTAGAAAAAGGAGGGTATTTAATAAATTGTCAAGCAGGATTTAGAAAATTCAGATCGACGGTAGACCACTTAGTACACCTGCAAGGTACTGTACTAAGGGCCTTTTCGCAGAAAAACATGCAGTCGCGGTGTTTTTCGATATAGAAAAGGCTTTTGATATGACGTGGAGGTATGGAATAATCAAAAGCTATATGACTGGGGTTTCAGAGGTAACTTGCCTCGACTAATATCTTCTTTTCTTCAAACTAGGCGATTTAGAGTTCGGGTAGGCAATTCCTTGTCATCCCTTCGAACCTTAGAGAACGGTATTCCACAAGGTTCAACGTTAAGCGTAACTTTATTTGCGATAGCAATAAATTCCTTAACGAATTCTATCTCACCAGACATTAACACGTACATGTACGTCGATGACCTTGCAATCCTGTACTGTGCATCTACAATAGGGGAAATAAATAGAAAAATGCAAACAGCTATTGACTCAATATCATCCAATTCAGACAACGTTGGATTTAAACTGTCAACAGAAAAAGCCTACTCTATGCACTTCTGCAAACTAAGGAAGCCACATTATGGTCCCCTTCTTACACTAAAGAATAAATACGTACAATGCAAAAGCTTTGGAAAGTTTCTAGGGTTAACTCTCGACCCAATGCTTACTTGGAAACATCACGTTAACAAGTTGGTTGCACGTTGTAAAGCGTCTCTCAATATCATAAGAGCTATAGCTGGATGCAGATGGGGGGCTGACTCTAGCACAATATTAAGAGTCTATATATCTCTTGTACGGTCTAAAATAGACTATGGCTGCGAGGCATACTCTTCTGCATCGAAGAGCACATTGAAACCACTAGATGCAATACAGAACGCTGCCATTAGGTATAGTTTAGGGGCATTTTACACAAGCCCGGCCGACAGTCTACCTAGTGAATCCGGAATACCTCCGCTATACTTACATCGAACGTACAGACTATTAGTGTATGCGTGTAAAATAAAGGTGCAACCTTTTCATCCTAATCATGAAATTGTATTTGACAATAATGAAAACCCTCAAGAAGAACAAAGACTTCATAAACCGCTTCGAAGCCTTATAAAGAATGCACTAGAATTGATTGACCAACAAATTCCAACCATGCTACCTGTAGGACCACTTGAAGTCCCACCGTGGCAAATACCTAACATTGAAATATACACCGACCTGACCAAATACCTGAAAGAGGACACTTCACCATATATCTATCATACTGAGCTCAAGAGAATAACAAGCAACCTTAAAGATTATCTCATACTATACACGGATGGCTCCAAATCTAAGGAGGGAGTAGGGTGCGCTTTTTCTGTAGATAACAAAGAGCACAGATGGTGCTTACCTACACATACATCTGTATACAGCGCAGAATTATACGCGATATGGCAGGCCCTTCGCTACTCCGAATTATCAGCGCCAAAAAAGCAAATAATTATAGCTTGTGATTCGTACAGCGCCTTGATTGGCATGAAAAACCCATACACTAGAAACCCTCTAATTCAACCCATTCTAGCTACCATAAAACATATGAAAGACTCAGGTTACATAGTCAAATTTATCTGGGTCCCCAGCCATATTAATATAGAAGGGAATGAAAGGGCTGATAAAGCTGCACGTCAAGCAGCAGAAGAAGCCAGTAACGAAAATTCTAAAAAAGTAGAACTTGCAATTTACCATAACGTAGCAACCTTTCTGAAAACGAAATTAAAGATCGTATGGCAACAAAACTGGTCAAAAGCACATAACACCTTAAGACTCATCAAACCTACTATTGAAAAATGGAACGTACCAACTAGCCTAACTAGAAAAGAAAGTAGTGTTACACGCAGAGTTAGAATAGGGCACACCAAAATAACACACAAATACTTAATCACCAGAGAACCCCATCCAATCTGCGCACATTGCTTAGTACCCTTGACTGTAGAACACATCCTCTGCTCTTGTGTAACATACGCCCCGATCCGCAACCTTTATACAATCTCAAATACACTCGCTAGTAATTTGAATCAGAGCAACAGTATACGAAACACATTAGGATACCTAAAAGCAATAGGGATGTTTTATAAAATATAATCCCAAACAGTAGCACTAAAGATCTTAGCAATCGATGTGCTATAGAAATTATAAAAAAAAAATATATAATATAATATAATATAATATAATATAATATAATATAATATAATATAATATAATATAATATAATATAATATAATATAATATAATATAATATAATATAATATAATATAATATAATATAATATAATATAATATAATATAATATAATATAATATAATATTACTTACCAAACGCTACGTGGGATAAAGCCCAAATCCTTGATCTAATCAACCAATTACATCCTCCATTTCTCTTAGTGGGGGATTTTAACTCGCACAACCCGATTTGGGGATCTAGATCTTTAGATTCAAGGGGCAGACTCTTGGAGGAAATCTTTGATGAAGGTAACCTAACGTTATTGAATACTGGCGAAAGCACTTATTTTAACGCCAAAAGTAACTCCTTCTCGGCACTTGACCTTTCGTTGTGCTCTCCCCGTTTAGCATTAAGATTTGAATGGCAAGTCCTACTTCAAGAAATTTTCTCGCTCCCATAAAAATATCAATGCCAAACTTGAATCCAGTTAACTCACTCCAAAAAAGATGGATGATTAAAAAAGCAAACTGGGACAGATTCAATAAAAATCTTGCCCCTTTTAACGTAGAATTAGGAAACATCGATAATGCAGTTAGTGACATTTGCTCTAAAATCGTAAGCGCATGTGAAGCTAGTATTCCACAATCTAATAGCAAGCTATATAAAAAGTGTGTCCCATGGTGGAACGAAGAAATTAAAGATGTCATTCGTAATCGTAAACGGGCCCTAAACGAATTTAAAAAAAACCCAACTGTCACTAACGCAATTAACTTTAAAAGGCAAAGGGCCATAGCTCGAAGGGTTATTGTGATAGCTAAACAAAGCTCATGGAAAAATTACGTATCCAGTCTATCCAGAGATACATCAAATGGCGAAATTTGGAGAAAAATTAAGGCAATCGCTTCCACATCACGAACAAATACAATAAATAGTATAATGGCAAACAATGTCATAGTAAATAACGCAAAAGATATCGCCGAAAATTTTGCAACCTACTACGAAGTAAACTTCCAAATTTCTGAACCACTAGATGATAAAGTCGACCCAACAATAATCCAGCCTGAGGACCAACTCCCCTATAATATGCCTTTTACATCAACAGAGTTTGATTTCGCGCTGGTAAAGTCAAAAAGTTCAGCTCCTGGCGCTGACTCAATTCATTATGAGTTCATTAAACACCTTCCAAAAGGCGAAAAATCTAAAATTTTACTCCTTTACAATAGAATATGGGAATATGGTACATTTCCTAAAGAGTGGCAGAAATCAATAATTATTCCGTGTCTCAAAAGCAATAAAGATCCACAAATTATGGATAATTATAGACCTACATGTCTAATCTCTTGTCTGTGCTAGCTTCTCGAAAACATGGTTAGTACACGCCTTACATGGCAGTTAGAGCGCCACAACCTGTTGGCAAACTTCCAAATGGGGCTTAGGCAATTTAGATCAACAACGGACTGTCTAGTTCAGTTAGAATCAGCCATCCTCAATAGTTTTGCATTAAGAGAACATGTTTTTGCGGTGTTCTTTGATATAGAAAAAGCCTTTGACCGAACGAACAGACGAGAAATCCTGCTAGAACTGGAACTGATGGGTATAAGGGGTCATTTGTTAAGATTCATTAAAAATTTTCTAAAAGACCAAAAATTTCAAGTTCGGGTAAACAGTATATTATCTAAAACTCATATCCAAGCAAACGGAATTCCACAACGATCAACCCTCAGTGGCGTTCTTTTTGCTATCGCCATGAACCGGCTAGTTAAATGCCTCAGTCCAGATATTGGTAAAGCGATGTACGTAGACGATTTGGTAATATACGTATCTGGCACTATATCGATAAACATACGCAAAAAAATTTAACAAGAGATAGACAAACTAGACGTTTCAGCTAAAAAAATGGGATATAAGTTCTCCCCTATAAAGTCGCACTTGGTCCATTTTTGCCGCTTAAGAACAAAGCATGATCATCCCCGACTTACCATCGACAGCTACACCATTGAGGTCAAAAATGAAACTAGATTTCTAGGCATCTTATTCGATAGCAAGCTACACTGGAAGAAACATATACATGCGGTGTGTGACCAAGCAAATCGGGCAATGAATATTTTAAGGTGTTTATCGCACATATCTTGGAAACTCTTATACAGTTGTATAAATCAATAATTTTGTCCAAAATTACGTATGGTGGAGAAGTTCTCTCAAGTGCAAGGAGGACTCATATTAACAAATTGAATCAAATCCATTGTGCAGGGCTAAGATTGTGTAACGGTGCATTCCGTACTTCTCGATTAGAAGACGTATGTTTTGAGTGTAACCCCACCCCAATTCAACACATACTAAACAAGGTAGTGTGCAACTACGCCAATAGAGTCAACGCTCAGCATTCCCATCCCTTATTTGCTCTGTTATTCAACGCGGAAGACCACCAGCTCTACGAAAATAGGCCATCTATAATGCGTCCTACTGGAAATAGAACTTCCGAAATAACAAGCAAATTTTCGATACAATTTCCACTTGAAACATACCAACTTGGTATCCTCTCAGTATTCACATAGATCACTCCCTAACTAACGAAGACCAAACTTGTACTGAGTTAATAAAAACAAATTTCAATAACCTTTTTTCTGAGCATTACAATTATACCGCCATCTATACAGACGGCTCTAAAACTGGCCTCGGAGTGGGATGTGCCATCTACGACTCATATACTACACACAGTTGGTCGCTGCCTAGTTACGCCAGTGTGTACACCGCAGAACTATATGCTATTTTGCAAGCATTAGTCTATTGCGATATGTCCAACAAATCTAAATTCTTGATCTGCACCGATTACCTTAGTTCGTTACAAGCTGCATCCGACCCATTCTCGCGCGACCCCCTTGTGCAGAAAATTTTAGCCAGTGTGGTATGGCTAGGCAAGATTAACAAAAAAATATGTTTCAGCTGGTGTCCGTCACACTGTGGAATAGTTGGGAACGAGTTAGCAGATATCGCCGCCCGCCAAGCAGCAAAAAGTAACACCATTGATTGTAGGCTAGTACGTCCAAACGACGTAAAAGTGTTTCTAAAGGAATGTATCGAAAAAGACGCTTTTCAAAGCTGGGTACAAAACAATTCACAATTTTCGGAGATTAAAAAACAAACATCTAAATGGATCCTTGCGAGTTCCGTCAACCGAAGACTACAAGTGGCCATCACCAGACTACGAATAGGACATACAAATATTACTTCTAAGCATTTACTCTCAGCAGAACCGAAGCCAATTTGCACACATTGTGAAAAAACGTCACTCACATACTGACTGACTACCACACATATGCCGAACTAAGAATCAATAACAAGTTAAGCAATACTATAGAAACATGTTTAAACAACGAGCCCAGCAACATAAATAGGTTGATAAACTTCCTAAAAGACTCAAACCTAATAAAAAAAATCTTAAGTAACTAGAAAGTGAACCAAAACTATATTAAGAAAATACTATAAGAATGTCACACGCTTGTCAAGACAACTTTCAGTACTAGTACCTATTTGAGATAAAAGTGCAAATGACCACTGTAGTCGACGCACTATAATTAATATATATATATATATATATATATATATATATATATATAATATAATATAATATAATATAATATAATATATATATAGTATAGATATATATGATATGATATACGATAGATACGATACGATACGATACGATACGATACGATACGATACGATACGATACGATACGATACGATACGATACGATACGATACGATACGATACGATACGATACGATACGATACGATACGATACGATACGATACGATACGATACGATACGATACGATACGATACGATACGATACGATACGATACGATACGATACACGATACGATACGATACGATACGATACGATACGATACGATACGATACGATACGATACGATACGATCGATCGAACGACGACGAACGACACGACACGACACGACACGACACGACACGATACGATACGATACGATACGATACGATACGATACGATACGATACGATACGATACGATACGATACGATACGATACGATACGATACGATACGATACGATACGATATAACGCCCCCTATTATTTTTAAGTGCTATGGGTTCTATACTTTTACTTATATTGCGCCCTTCTGGTTTGGTAACCCAGCGCGGTTTTATCTTGCCTCGGCTTTGCTCAATCGGGTTTATTTTATAAACGGGGGTGGTTCGTAGTAATTACTGGATGGGCTTAACACTGCAACCTTAAATAAAATTCGTAAAGCATTTTTAACACGTATATTAGACCAATATTTACAATAAAATAAACGTAACTAATAATATATATGTACGACCGCCCTAGTCCAGGTCCTGGGCTTCACTGGGTGCGTAATCGCTTCTGTGAACAAAAGATAGTCTTTTTAATCTATTCCTTACCTAAGAGGCAAAGTGTAGGTTACGGTCCTGTATGTACGGTAGCGAGGTCGTCAGCCTTGATACCGTTGTTGGTCGAGACGCCAGCGCAATGAACTCGACTCGTTTGAGAAAATCGATATCGTGTTTATACGTTAGTAACTCTGGAGCGCTGAAGCAAGGATGTTCTACTCCCTGGAAGTAATACACGCGAAATGCACGTATACAAACGCGAGGTATTGGGACGATCTTTCTTTAATTATTACGGGTTTAATTTTGGCAATTAGATTATTTATCTAACTAACTTAATTACCGATCTCTGTACTGAGTTTAATTATTTATAATTAATCTAGGGAACAAAAATACTTAATATTAAAAAACTACTCTAATAGGTTTACGTAAAGATAGAAAAATCTACGTACTCTCTAATTTATTTACAAACGTTCGTGCACCAGGTATTTACGATGGTTCGGTGGACGACAAATTTATGCTACTGATTTATACAACAGGTTATGGAGGTACTCTTCTGCGATTCACAGACACTGTATACGGTTATTAAGTACTGGGTGTAGGAAGTGTGTGAGTTTCGAGCGGGATTTTAGTAATGTCCAGAAGACATAGGCGACGGCCTGTCTTTACTGTATATACTAAGAGAAAGGTCGTAGGTCTTTACAGCCCTGTAACAACCCTTCACCCTCAAGTGGTGACGAGATACGTCGGGGGTTACCCCTGCGTTTCTCTAGGTATACTTTGTGGTGGCGAGTGACGATGGGATCTACCCTGCGTGACTCTAGGTGTTAGTGTATTTGGTATTACGTCGGGGGTTACCCCTGCGTGCTACTCTAGGTATACTTTGTGTAGTATAACTCCTGGAGCTCAGCCCGGAATTATTTACGATCTGTAGTGTTTGAGTGTAAATTGTCAGAATGTATAACTTTACAACTTACGTGTCTATCAATAGCAGTACAGAATTGAACTTTAGGTTGCCCGATCGCGAAGGACTCTTCGTCGGTGAACAACAGGTCGGTGCTTACACTAAGCAAACGGTGCGGCTGCGGCTACTGGTTTCTGGAACGGCTTGACTTGAATCTACTGAGATTCCTTTTCATTCTATGCGCGTCGCGAGTTTATAAAGGTGCATCTGTGGGCGGTTTCGCGGCTACCGTGCGGGGGATGCCGTTATGCGATTGGTTAAAATCGTTCTGACGTGTAGAAACTTACGGTTTCTTAGAACTACACGTCAGCAGTGATGAATAAATTATTTGTTGTGCAATATCGCGTAAACTTATGAAATCTTACATACAGGATGGTCCGCACATAATTTATTCTAAAACATACAAGTACAGGACGCTGGTTCTTTACAACGATACGATACGATACAATACAATACAACAACATACAATACAATACAATACAATACAATACAATACAATACAATACAATACAATACAATGCAATGCAACGCAACGCAACGCAACGCAACGCAACGCAACGCAACGCAACGCAACGCAACGCAACGCAACGCAACGCAACGCAACGCAACGCAACGCAACGCAACGCAACGCAACGCAACGCAACGCAACGCAACGCAACGCAACGCAACGCAACGCAACGCAACGCAACGCAACGCAACGCAACGCAACGCAACGCAACGCAACGCAACACAACACAACACAACACAACACAACACAACACAACACAACACAACACAACACAACACAACACAACACAACACAACACAACACAACACAACACAACACAACACAACACAACACAACACAACACAACACAACACAACACAACACAACACAACACAACACAACACAACACAACACAACACAACACAATACAATACAATAAAATGTAATGTAATGTAATGCTTTCCATATTCTGGAAGTAAAACAATACGTACCCCTGCCACTAAGGTGTTTCAAATGTCATCGGTTTGGACACACATCCATAGGTTGTGATTCTCCTCAATTATGTGTATGTGGCCAATTATTACATGAAGGTATTGCATGCGTTACAGTCAAATGTGTAAACTGTTCAGAGAATCACAGCGCACGATCCAAACAGTGCAGAAAGTTTAAGGAAGAAATGGCAATCCAAAATTTAAAAACAACCGAAAGGATCAGTTATTTTGAGGCAAAGAAACTAGTTTCAAAGCCATCTGTAACACCCATTCAGGGAGTTTCTTATGCACAAGCAGCGTCGTTCGAAATAAAAAATATAGATGCTCAAAAAATAGTAACTGAGCTGATTTCACAGTTAAAAGTGGTCATTAAAAATATTATGGAAGAAAACATTCCAGCTTTAACCCACGCAATAAGTGAATCACCTGCAATAGAAGATTCCTTCAAAATAGCTGACAAAACTCTAAGTAAATTACGTGAAAAAAGAAAAAGAAAAGAAGTTGATCTCCTAGACTCTGTTGATGATGAAACCGAGTCTGGTCAAGTAACAAACTCAAGCACGCAAAGGAAAAAGAAGGTGGGTTGGCCGAAAGGGAAACCCAGAAAACCATCAGCAATAAATTCTGCCTCAGGCAGAAGTGATAATGAATGACTGTGATAAATTTTACCTATTTACATTTGATTGGTACGTGTCGTATAAATGTTAATTACATATCTTTTTTGTTCGTTTTTTTTGTATTTTTACGTCGTCTGTCTATTTATACATAGATTTATTTATTTGTTTGTTTATTTCTGTAACATATCTTTTTGTTTGTTCGTTATTTGTGGTTTACGTCGTGTCTATTTATATATAGATTTATTTATTTGTTTGTTTATTTATTTATTTATTTTAGTTACTTATTTTATTCCGTCTATTTATATATAATACATTAATATTTTAAAGGATTGTATAGCAATTCACTGTTGCAATGTTCACTTTAAATGAGGACATTATTCAATGGAACCTTAACGGAATAAAAATTCGTTATTAGGATCTTAAAATAATAATAAATAAATTGCATCCTTTCTCTATCAAGAGACTCACTTGAAAGGCACAGAAAAATTTAACCTTAAAGGTTATAAAGGTTTTTGTAGGAACTGCACAGAAAATAACAGAGCAAGTGGAGGGGTGTCTATATATATAAAGAACAACATACCTACCAAGGAGATAAATATTAATACAAGGTTACAAGTCACTGCCGTACAAATTGAAGTGCCCATTAAAGTAACCATTTATAACATTTATCTTCCTGAATTTAATTGGGGCGCGAAGGATATTGAGAGTATAATACAACAACTCCCCTCACCTTTCATACTGGGGATCTACTTCCACAGACCAACGTGGCCGCATACTAGAGACTATTATGGAAAATAACCCTTTAGTAATTTTGAATACCGGGTCTCACACCCACCTAAACCTAAGGTCTAAAAACTTCACAACAATAGACCTCACGTTTTGCTCTCCATCGCTAGCATTAAACTTAAACTGGATGACCAATGAAGACTTCTATAACAGCGACCACTGTCCAATAACTATTATTCTGCCTAGCAAACAAAAAGTTGTTAAACACCCAAAAAGATGGATTACTCAGAAAGCCAAGTGGACGGAGTTCTCTGATATGCTAAGTAATTATTCTTGGTCCATAGCTGAAACCTTAGAAAATTAAATTATAAACTTCACAGAGGACATTATAAAATCAGACCACGAATGCATTCCTCAAACGAGTGAAATCCCTAAGAGGCCAAGTGTGCCATGGTGGAACTCACAGGTCAAAAATGCTATTCAAACAAAGAAAAGAATGCTAAAAATCTTTCAACAAAACCCTACACAAGCAAACCTTATAGAGTTTAAGAAAGCTCGAGCCATCTCACGAAGAGTTATTAACCAATGTAAAAGATCTTCATGGCAAACCTATGTATCATCCCTAAACAGTACTTCTACGATATCTGAGGTTTGGAAAAAGGTAAAAAAAAATAGCAGGGAAAAATTATGAAACATCAAGACTCCTTAGATTTCAAGGCAAAGAACTTACAGGCCCAAATGAAATCGTGGAAGCTTTTCATTCTATTTCCCGTTCAGAACTGTATAACGAAGCCTTTTCTGAAATAAAACATCAAACGGAACGAGAAATTGACTTTAGTAGTGAAGAAATGTACGATTATAACTTACCTTTTTCGATAGATGAACTAAAAAGAGCATTATGTAAATCCAAAGATTCTACTCCAGGTGTAGATAACGTCCACTACGCAATGTTAAGAAACTTGCATAAATCTGCAACACAAAAGTTGTTAGACATATACAATCAAGTGTTCCGAACAGGTACTTACCCGGAAAGTTGGAAACAAGCGATATTGGTTCCTATTCCCAAACCAGGTAAAGATTTCACTAAACCGGAAAACTATCGGCTAATATCGCTTACATCCTGTCTTAGTAAAGTCTTTGAGAGGATGATTAATGACCGAATAATATGGTATGTAGAATCTAAGTTGTTACTGTCACGACGACAAACAGGTTTTCGTCGTTTCCATTGTACAACAGATCTCATTGTATACCTAGAGAACAATATCCAAAACTCTTTCCTGAAACGGGAACATATGGTGGCAATAGGTTTTGACCTGGAAAAAGCATACGATTTAACATGGAGGTATAACATAATCAGAAAGCTGTACGACTGGAACTTTAGGGGGCATTTACCAGAAATTATTAAAAGCTTTCTGTCCAATCGTACCTTTAGAGTCAGGATAGGTACAACCTATTCCTCTGTGAAGTCTTCCGAAAATGGTATTCCCCAGGGATCGGTGTTGAGCTGCACTCTTTTCCTGCTTGCAGTCAATGAATTGGTGGACACTATTAATACTCCATTACATGCTTGTCTCTACGTGGATGACCTTATTATATTTAAGAGCTCAGAAAACATACACCAACTGCAAACGGACATGCAGGACAGTATTAACAGTTTAGTGGAAAAGACAGAAAGTGTAGGTTTTCAATTTTCCTCACCGATAACGGAAGCTGTCCATTTCTGTCGTCTTAGACACCAACATACAGATCCCACCTTGTACATCAAAGGAACAGAAATACATTTTCATCCAAATATTAAAATTCTGGGAATCATTTTTGACAGAAGACTATACTTCAAAGAACATATTCAAATGTTAGAAAATAAAGCTAAAAAAAACTAAACCTTATCAAATGTCTATCTAATATAACTTGGGGGGCAGACAGAGATACTTTACTACTTTTTTATAAGTCGTTTGTATTATCTACCATAGACTACGGATCCATAGTTTACTCTTCTGCCCGCCTGTTTCACCTAAAGAGATTAGATAGAATACATACCAGTGGACTGAGAATGTGCACTGGTGCATTTCGTACGAGCCCCATAGATGCTATACATTGCGATTGCGGATATATTTAATTACTAATTATCTTGCCAAAATCCTAACATTGCCTAACCACCTAAACCATTACATAATACATGATAAAGAAACTCAGGTACAATATCAATGTAGAACTACGATTACTAGACCAGCCATAGTAAGAGCCATAGAAAAAGCACGTGAATTAAACATTAACATCCCTACATTGTTTGACCGGACAATATGTGAATTCCCGCCGCGGCTTAAATCTAATGTAGTGTTTGAAACTGGCCTCACAAATTATTCTAGACAATAAACATCAGACCAAGTATATAAACAGGAATTTTACAACATAATTAATAAATATACATATGATGCAATAATGTACACAGATGGATCGAAAACGAATCACGGGGTTGGCTGTGCAACAGTCGTGAACAATACGAGTTATCATTGGACACTTAACTCAATGTCAAGCATATACACTGCGGAACCATACGGGGTTTGGCAAGCGCTGTTATATATGAACCACAATAATCTGCATAAGTGCCTCATCTGTACTGACTCGTTAAGTGTCATAATGGGCTTAGAAATCATGATCCATCTGGTGACTCTTTAGCGAACATGATCATATAATATAATATAATATAATATAATATAATATAGTATAGTATAGTATAGTATAGTATAGTATAGTATAGTATAAGTATAGTATAGTATAGTATAGTATAGTATAGTATAGTATAGTATAGTATAGTATAGTATAGTATAGTATAGTATAGTATAGTATAGTATAGTATAGTATAGTATAGTATAGTATAGTATAGTATAGTATAGTATAGTATAGTATAGTATAATATAATATAATAGAATATAATATAATATAATATAATATAATATAATATAATATAATATAATATAACATAACATAACATAACATAACATAACATAACATAACATAACATAACATAACATAACATAACATAACATAACATAACATAACATAAGATAACATAACATAACATAACATAACATAACATAACATAACATAACATAACATAACATAACATAACATAACATAATATAATATAATATAATATAATCCTAGGGGTTGAACTACCTACTAGGCGCGTCCCCAGGTGGCGGATAGGGGAACGACCTTGCAAATGATCGTAAGTGATGCAAGGCCAACACCGAAATATGAGCTCGTGGCGTCAACCCGCCACTGATAGCTCTAAATAATACGGTGTCGCGGACCAGTTCACGTGGGGCCTTGTAACTAACAATCACAGGGATGGCAACCCTGCTTATACTAGTCTTGGGTGGCTTCCCTTACTTTAACTCTTTTCTGTCGGAGCACCCTCGCTCTAACTCTTGCTTTCTTCAGGCTCCCAGCGTAAGCTGAGAGACCTTTCCCTTTTCTTTCTTCTCTTCCCAGGACATGCGCTGTCAAAAGCGTATACGGGTGTGGCAAACCCGGGATGTCCTTGCTGGGGACGGCTGAGCACTAGCCGTGTCCTAATACCGCAACCGCGAACTGTACTTCAGAGACTCTAGCAGCGCGTGGCTAGGGAATGTCGTACAGGTAGCGGTCGGTGGTCTTGGCTTAATTGCCTGGACTACGAGGAAGGAAACCTCCATAAAAATCCCCAATCCCAAGGTCGTTTGGCAGTTTTAGGTGCTGAAGGGATTGCGCGAAGGGATGCCTGAGCGTGGCCAGGGGGAAGCCTGGTCCCTAGCGCTGAAACGCCTGTGGACGAAACTGGGGCCTCTTACCAGTACTAACTCCCCCCGTGGATCAAGGGCCCACTGATTCACGGGAGTTTCGTTGGTCCCTACTCGTGGGAAGGTAACATGAGCCAAGTTAATTTCACACAAAGGAGTGCCAACTCTTTAAACATGGAGGCGTCGGAGGGTCTGCCTTTAAAACCATCCGAAAATAGGAGCCCAGTGACGGAGGTTTTGCCCCGGTTCTTGGTTCTGAAGAGAAAGGACGGACTTAATTTTGATAGAATTAGTCCATTTTATATTCAGAAGTGTTTGTATGGAATGTATGGAGCGTTAAAAATGACAAAGAAAATAAAAGACGGTATATTAATTGAGACTAGCACCAATAAGCAATCCAGAAGAGTCTTAGATACCACAAAACTGGGAGACTTTGAAATAGAGGCATTTGCACACAAAACCATGAACGTGTCTAAAGGTGTTATTTTCTGTCATGATTTATTAAATTGCTCAATCGATGATATCTGCGAGGAATTAAGTGGTCAAAGGGTAATTGAGGTAAGAAGAATAAAAGCCAGGAGGAATGGGGAACTTGTGGATACTCCAAACCACATACTAACTTTTAACACCCCCATATTACCGAAAACCATTAAGGTTGCATTCTACTCAATGAGTGTTCGTTTATACGTACCACCACCGATGAGGTGTTTTCGGTGCAATAAATTTGGGCACACGTCTTCTAGATGTGCATTAGAGGAGGATTTATGTGTTTGTGGTAAACCATCTCACGATGGTGTTCCATGCGTGGAACCCATCACTTGCATCAATTGTGGAGGGGCTCATTCTGCTCGAGCCTCAAACTGCCCGATCTATAAGCAGGAATGTGCCATCCAGGAAGTTCGGGTAAAAGAAAACATTACTTACCTGGAAGCGAAAAGAAAAATTATGACATCTGTTACAACCGCGGGTGTAACTTATGCTAAGGCAGCTTCGTCTGCTGCTATATCGTCTAAGGTTGATGTCCCTGCATTAGCAAAAGAGCTTTTACCTCTTTTAGTTGGAGCAATTACACCTTTAATTAAAAAATCAGTTGAGGATAATCAACCGAGTTCGTTTGTAATGCCATCTACTCAACATTTAGCAATCCAAAATAAGGAAAAGCGGAAACGCAGTAGTGAGAAGCAAGGGTGCGTTTCCGAAGAAGACAATATGTCATCGGGCTCTAATGCATCCCAAACGAAGGTAAAAGGAAAAGTGGGATGGCCAAAAGGCAAACTTAGAAAGCCACCCTCGCGTGCCTCAGGCGCTGAGAACGATGAGGAGTGTTACTAAATAGCGACTGTGATTAACTATCTGTGATATTACATATTTATAAATTTGTTCTATCTTCATATCTGTGATATATTTAATCTGTGATATTTTTAGTTAATGTTTACATGTGGCGTCTTTTATACTCATATTTATATTTATATTTATTCGTATTCGTCCTAATTTATTTATTCCTTAATTGATATTTATTCGTTAATTGATACTTAAGACACTTATCAATTACATTTTAACAAACCAATTATGGGTGCAATTGTACAATGGAATTGCAATGGTATTATACATCATTACTGTGAACTCAAGCTCATAGTTAACGAATATAACCCTATATGCCTCTGCCTCCAGAAAACACATTTAGAACCAAACCAGCCTTACCTTCTACGCAGGTATAAGTTTGTTAGAAAGGATGTTGTTCCTAACTTAAGAGCTAGAGGCGGAGTCGCAGTACTTATTAGAGAAGACGTGCAATTCAATGCTATATCACTTAGGACGCATCTTCGAGTAGTTAGTGTGCAGATAACTGCACCAATAAAATTAGTTATCTGCAACATCTATTTACCAGATAGTAATTAGCAGGAGCATCACATACAAGACATTATAGCTCAGTTACCTGGTCCATACATGCTCTTGGGAGATTTTAATGCTCATAGTCGTTTGTGGGGATCAACGCGCACCGATACTAAAGGAGAAGCACTGCAAAGTATAATCGATATAAATAATCTATTCCTATTGAACACTGGTGAAAACACGCACCTTTGTGCCAGATCAAACGCTTTCTCTGCCATAGATGTAACCATGGTATCTGCCCGCATCGCCACTTCGTTTTCATGGCAAGTATCCGATGATCTTTACCACAGCGACCATTTTGTCATCATAATTGAAGCTGATCAGCGCAACGTGCCTGTAGTAAGCTCAACACGCTGGAAAATATCATCGGCCCGATGGGATACCTTCCAAGCTCACCTCACCGTACCTACTGAGCTATACCCTGCTTCGCTAAGCATAAATAATATTACCAGTGGAATTATAAACGCGGCCAACGCTGCCATCCCAAAAATTGGAGGGAAACCCACTAAACACAGGGTACCATGGTGGAATAAAAAAGTAAGTGAAGCAATAAAAATGAAAAAACTGGCTTTAAACTTCTTTCGAAAACATCCTACAAAGGATAACCTAATACCGTTTAAAAAAGCACGGGCAACTGCCAGACGAATCATTCTTCAAAGTAAAAGGGATTCGTGGAGTAACTTTGTATCGTCTATAACACGAGACACAACTAACTCTCTGGTGTGCAGTAAAATAAAAGCTATATCGGGCAAGTACACAACGTGCCCTATACAGTTGCAGTACAATAACACTGTAACTAATAATTCTGAGCAGATTGCCGAACTGTTTGCTGACCAATTTCAACAAGCCAGTAGTTCGGCAAATTAAAGTCATTCCTTTGAAGCTACAATATCCACAAGAGAACTTGCGTTAGATTTTACAGACACAAATAATAACGAATAGAACGTACCGTTCTCCTACAATGAACTAGAAAATGCTCTTAATATTAACAAATATTCTTCTCCTGGTGCAGATACGATAAAATATGAAATGTTACAACATCTTACCTATGAATATAAGATGCTGCTTCTAAATGCTTTTAATTCAACGTGGGCCGAAGGCAATTATCCTTCCTGTTGGAAAGAAGCGATAATAATCCCGATATTAAAAAATGGAAAAAATCCTTACTCAGTTAAGAGCTATAGGCCAATTAGTTTGACCTCCTGTATGGCTAAAATACTTGAACGCATGGTCAGCTCAAGGTTAATGTAGATATTAGAAAAACGTGAATTACTGTCAAACTATCATCTCCCAGGATTTTAGAGAACGGCATACCTCAAGGATCAACACTGAGCGTAACGCTATTTTTAATTGCAATTAACCATTTAGTTTCTTCTCTTCCATCTGACATAAATACTTACCTGTATGTTGATGATCTAGTACTACTCTAGTCCGCTCCTACAATAGCAGAAATCAATACAAAACTGCAGCAAGCTATTGACTCCCTACCTGCTCGTTCAGATAATATGGGATTCAACTTGTCATCAGAAAAAACCTATTACATGCACTTTTGCAAATTGAGAAAACCACATTATGGTCCTCTTCTCAAATTAAACAACAGATATATCCAATGTAAAGGCCACGGTGTATTTTTAGGGCTAACATTAAACACCACGCTTACCTGGAAAGAGCACATTAATAGCTTAGTCATGCAGTGTAAAGCGTCATTAAATGTTATTAGAGTCCTAGCTAATACCCGATGGGGAGCGGACTCAGAAGTGATACTTAAAATATACAAACCTCTCGTGCAATCCAAAATAGATTATGGATGTGAAGCGTACTCCTCAGCATCAAAAAGTACGTTAAAGTCCCTAGAGGTGATACAAAATGCAGGTATGAGATACTGCTTAGGTGCATTCCACACTAGCGCAAGTGATAGTCTGTCTAGCGAATCTGGCCTAATTCCACTGCATTTACACCGTACTTACAGGTTTCTAGCATACGCCTGCAAGATAAAAGCACAAACAGATCACCAAAACTATAAACTCTTGTTTAAGAGTGATGGTATGGGTCAAACTAGGCAAAGGCTACATAAACCTCTG
Organism: Vesta saturnalis; assembly: GCA_036346205.1. Lineage (NCBI taxonomy): Eukaryota > Metazoa > Arthropoda > Insecta > Coleoptera > Lampyridae > Vesta > Vesta saturnalis. Next base: position 871,536 of record JARFJB010001925.1, read on the forward strand.
TGGTATAATATTAAAAATGCTTTAGAGACAATTCACGAAACGTTACCACACATGCTTCCGCTAGGACCACTGGAAATATCGCCGTGGATGGTTCCTCAGATTAACGTGTGCACTCAGTTATCCAAACATAAAAAGGCAAATACCCCTACAGCCATTTTTCATACAGAGTTTAATGAAATACTCGCTAATATTAGTGACCATCTGACGCTATTCACCGACGACTCAAAACCTAATGGAGATGTAGGATGCGCCTTCTCCGTTGACAGCATGGAGTACAGTTGGCCAATGCCGACACATATGTCAATATATAATGCGGAGCTCTATGCTATTTGGCAAGCCCTTCGTTACTGTGAGTATGTAAATAGTTGGCCAAATTTGTGATTGTAAGCGACTCGAATAGTGCTCTTGTGAGTCTCCAAAACCAACATGCAGTAAATCCTATAATACAGATGATCTTGTCCACTGTTACACATCTTAAAAATCTGGGGCGTAAAATTGTATTTTTATGGGTCCCTAGCCACGTGGAGGTTAGGGGAAATGAAAGGGCGCATCTAACTGCCCGTAATGCAACAAAATATGCTTTACACAAGGTAGACATAGCAATTCATTCAAATATTGCCAAACTTATAAAACAAAAAATTAAATCAAAATGGCAAGACAACTGGACCAGGTCAACAGGTAAACTTAGGAATACAAAACCCAATGTTGATAAATGGAAGTTAGCCACATGCTTCTCCAGAAAGGAAAGCAGTATTATCCATAGGATTCGAATTGGGCATACAGATCTAACGCATAGACATCTACTATTAAATACACCTCCACCAAGATGTGAAAATTGCTTAACGCCCTTAAGCATTGAGCACATAATCAGCACATGCCCAATCTACGCTCCTCAACGTAAGCTATATTGTATACCAAACGCACTTGGGACTAACTTCTCAGACACCGAAAGTATATGAAACGTATTGCAATTTTTAAAAGCAATTAACTTGTTTAACAAACTATAAAATATAAAAGGCACTAATGACCATAGCAGTCGACGTGAAAACAAACAGAAAAAAAAAAAAATATAATATAATATAATATAATACTATATTATATAATATAATACAACTGTAAGTGTTATCGAAACGTTTAGATTGTACAATGTACACCATTAAAAAAACCAGAAAAGAAGCATTTTATTATGTGTGATAATGGTGAAAGTTACATTTTCATGATTTTTATTTATTTTTCTCTTAATGTTATAATTTTGTACGCACTTTAACGTAATTTAATGGTGTTTTGTTATATATTTAACCCTTTCACGGTTTTTTGTGTCACTTGATTTACTAATGTACTTGTGCAATTACTTTATGAATAAAGTGGGTTATATTGGTGGTTATTTACCACAACAGTGCATTAACGGGTTGAACCACAATTGAGTAGTTTCATTGTTTACCTCGCCCACATGATGCAACACTTACCTCGTCCAGCATATCTCAGTCAAATAGCACAACGTACCTGCCACTAGACGGCCATGTCGTTTGATCAGATTGTGAGGTTTGCGAGTAATTAAATATCAGACTTGTAAATAAATTCTATTGTTTTAACTATTGCCAGGAAAGTCAAAGTAAGGCAAGCAATTAATTTGAATAATAGTAGCATTATTTTCATTTATTAGACCTTTATTTACGCCATATTCATTTAATGTTTCCCACAGTTTTTCCCTATTCACTCTGTCGTATACTTTCTCCAGATCTACAAACGCACAGTACAGCTTCCTTTTTACCATTAAACACTTTTTCGATCACCTGCTGGAGAGCAACCATCTGATCAACACATCCTCTCCCTCGAATGAAGCCACCCTGCCCATCCCATATCTTAGTTTGTGTAGTTTCTCGTACTCTATCAATCAGGATTCCTCAAATACTTTACCAAGCACGCTGAGCAAACTCTGTAGTTACAATCACTCTTGTTCCCCTTACCCTTATACAGAGGTACAATGATCGCGCTCTTCCAATCCCTAGAAACTTTTCCACGCATAATGCATACATTGAACAATTCACACAATCTTTGTATAAGATTTGCACCCCCATACTTTAGCATTTCACCAGTGATGTCATCTACGCCTGCTCCCTTGCCGTTTTTCAACCTTCCAACCGTTTTCTCTACCCCATTTATCCCAATATCCTTCTCAGTTTCATTTGTCATTCCTTCTACATTCTCCTTATTTAACCCTCCAGTCTTACGTTCCTCACTACTGTACGGCTTTCCGAAATATTCGTTCCAGCATTTCCTCACTTCAAAATAGTCCCATACTATTTCATTGCTAATGTTCGTCACTCCTTTAGCGTTCTGTTTTGGGCCACGTTTTGTATCTTTGACTCATTTCCAGAAGAGTTTTTTGTTTCTCTCAAAATTATTCTGCATTTTCTCTCCTTCCACAGCCATCACTTCCTCTTTACTTATTTTCACTGCTTCCTTCGCTTCCTTGTTTCTTAATGTGTACACCTCATAAAATCGCTTTTTCTCGGTCTCATTTTTGCAGCAATCATTGCCATGTACGCATCTTGTTTTTACATACTGCCTTCTTTATCGACTCATTCCACCAAGCACATTTTTTCTGTCTACCTACAGTCGCTCTTCTACATATTTATAATTGACAACACAGTTTTTCAATCTTATCCATGCACTTTCAATGTTGTCTTTTATTTGTTCGTTCCACACTGTTTTATTTACGTTCAACCCTTTTCTCACAGCATCTGCGTATTTATTCTTGCACCATTATCCATCTGTTTGTTTGCCCTAATTCTGGACGTCCGCACTACGTTTGCTTTCCTTCTCCAGGCCCACACTTTTGCCCTAAACACACTCTAGATATAACCAAAAAGTGGTCCGATCTTCACTCCGAACAGCGCATTACTTTTGTGTCTTTCACCAGGTTTCTAAGCCTTTCATCATACACTATCAAGTATATCATACTTTTAGATTCACCTTTTTGCCATGTATACATATGCACATTTTCATGTTTAAACCACGTATTGGATACAAACAGGCTTCTCTATGCACAGATGTTCACCAGCCGTTCACCATTGTCACCCATCCGTTGATATCCCCAACTATCATCACTCTTACGTTTGACTTACATACGCTCAACACATTCTCTACTTCATTCCAGAAGTTCTCACGCTCCTGGTCTCTCTCTCCATTCACCGGTGCGTAGCATCCAATAAGAAAAATTGTTCGAAACTCCGCTTTCTTTCTAACACATATTACCCGAGGAGATACTAATTCGTACTGTTGAACACATCTTTTTGCTCTTTTACCCCAACTCCTTTTGCGCCATGTACTGCAGTCTTAACTCCTGACCATAGTGCTAGGCTGCCATCCTTCATCTCCACAGCACCCTTTCCTTTGAGCTTTGTCTCCGACACACACAAAATCTCAACGTGTCTTTCGTACATTACATTCGCAACTTCAAATTCGTTACCATGCATACCTCTAACATTCCACGTACCGATTCGCCATTTATTCCTTGCGCAGTCGTCAGCAACGGGGCCTGTCTGTTTCGACCTTGATCGCCTCTTGTGGCCAGGTCGATCCGAGGGCATTGCATTATTCTCTTGAGTAATACCATAGCGAGCAGACCGGTTACTGGCCAAGTTGTGCCCCGGACGATGTAGCATTCCCTACTACCGGACAGTTATTTGTCTGCTGCCTCGACATATATGGAAGGAAGCAGTAGACATATAGACAGAGTTAAGAAATATATAAATAATAGATCGTGTACTTACTGTATGAATATCTCAATGTGCATGTATACATATTCATTTTTCACTTACATACCCTTTAATCACATCACGTTTCAACCAGATTGCTCCCTACGCGATTCCTGGCTCCGCGCCACTCACCGGACTTGCTGTTACTTATTTGCGACCAAAGGCTTCAATTGTTTTTAATTTAGCTCTCCGAGTTATAGTTATTTTTTTGTTATTTGATTTAATATTTATGTATCAAATCTGTTTTATTATTGTAGCGAACCGTGACAACTTACGTTTCCATTCTCTAAGTTTCTCTTATTCAATTGCAGGGTAACAATAAATAACGATAATGGCCCTGTTAGCTCTCCCGACATTAATTGTTTACTTTTATGGTTAACCAACTGCAATTAAGATCAAACATAGTAACGAAGGCAAAAGTTAGCCTAAATTTTGAATTTTCGGTCAAGGAAGAATTTACTATAAGACAATATGCAACATAATGTTATAATTAAATTTAAAATCACATATAGTACCAAAACAAAAGTTGAAAAATTTGAAAACAAGGAAAAAAATGACCAAAAACGTACCACAAACTACGGATCTGCCCTGTACATCCTTTGTAGTCTTTATATTTGTGTCAGTACGACTTTATGGGTTTCGACAATCATCCGGCATGGGAATTTTAGAGGAACCACTTTTTTGTATAAGTTCGATGCCATAGCAATCCTTAATATTATTTACTCGCCTTTTTTCTTTAAAGAGGCATTTTACACGTTACAAACTTCTACTGTTTAGATTATTATTATTTGTTATTAGTAATACTCAAACCGTTAAAAATCTGTTGAGTAACTTGAGGAAGTTTGATATAGTCTGTGAGAGCATGGACCTAAAAGTAAACGTGACCAAAACTAAGATGGTGGTGTTTCATCGGGAAGGTGGAAAGGAGAGTAGAGTATTTACTCTGCAAGATGAAATTGTGGAGCAAGTGGACGAGCTGGTATGTCTAGGTAGAATGTTTACTGCAGATGGTACAATGGAGGGCGAGATTGGATGAAGGGTCAATGCTGGGAGGAAAGTGATTGGAAGTATGTGGACGATAATGAGAAACGAAAGCATGAGCCTAGCTGCGAAACGAGCAATCTATAATGGCGTGTTTGTCCCGTCAGTACTGTATAGAAGTGAGACATGGGTATATCAAAACAGCACGAAAGATAATTAAATGCCGTGGGAATGAGATTCCTGAAAGCGCATGTGGTGCAACGAGAAGGGACAAGATAAAGAATGAATGCATAATGACGGAGTGTGCCGAGGAAAAGATGATGATGGATAGATATAAAAGTACATTACGTTGGTTCGGTCGCATTGTGAGAATGAACAACGCAAGATTAACGAAGCAAATATATGTAGGTGAGGTTAGAGGAAAGGCTGGGCCTGGTAGTCCTCGTAAAACTTGGCTGAATGTAGTAGAATGTATGATAAAGGAAAGAAAGATAAGGTGTTTTAAAAATAAAAGGGCATGTCAGAGACAATGTATGAATCTTGCAGAAGCTAGGGAGGTATGCTAAGATAGGAAAACATGGAGAAATATTGTGAATGAAAAATAAATAAGTGGCAAGGATTGTTTTACCTACCCCGCAAGGGAATGGCGTGAAGGTTAAGTTAAGTTAGTAACATTATTGTCGGTAAAGTCATGATAAATCATTTAGCGATTGCTTTGGGTCTTGAATTTGCATTCTTGCAAATAAGTTCAAATTACGCTTTTCAAGATAGGGTACCTGAGGACGCTACAAACTTGATTTATTTGAAATGCTAACATTTGATACACAGCTAAGTGAATAAAATACTTATCTTTTTTGGGATTTTTTAATGGTGTACTTTAAATTATACAATCTAAACGCTTCGATAACACTTACAGTTATCTTCGTCAATTTGAAAAATTCAAACATGTTTGAATTTTTCAAATTTGACAAAATTGTTTACTACATCTTTTAACAATTTTTAACAAACATTACTACTGACGAAGATAACTGTAAGTGTTATCGAAACGTTTAGATTGTATAATTTAAAGTACACCATTAAAAAATCTCAAAAAAGATAAGTATTTTATTATGAGTGTTAATGGTGAAAGTTTACATTTTCATACAGCTAAGTGAAGTTTGGGAAACGTCATATTTAGTTACTTGAATAAACTCATTTAGTTGTTACAATTATCTTCAACTTTTATTTATTATAAACTTTACTAAAGGTTGTATAATTTCTCATTTTATTATTTAAGCAGATATAAAAAGAAACGGCGAGGCACAAATTGTACAAAATAGGAATATCTCTTAATAAATAATAAAATATCTGGTTCTTTTGTAACCTTCGCTCCCTTGTCACATACCTATTAACCACTTGTATGCAAAATTCATTATATTATTGCATTCAAACATTTGAATTTAATTGAGAGAAGTCTACGTTACGATTTTAAAAATCTTACTAATTCGAGTGTAAATAGTGTAAATAACGTTTTTCCCAATTTTCTGGACTAAAACCAAAAATGTTGCTCTCATCGTATGTACTTAATACGAATTTTTTATTTAGTTGTGTTACACAAAGCTTTGAAATGGGAGTAAAAGAGAATTATTGCCAGTACACACTAATTGGAAATAATGTACCAGTTAGTAAAATTCTCGTTTTGTGTACGAGCGCGATATTTACGGGCGGTCGCAATTATAGTGTTTGTTACAAAAAATTAAACTTCTTAACGGGTTGTATGCAAGATTTTTTAAAATTTTGATAGAAATACTTAATTTTATTACTTTAAATTTTAAAATTATATAAAATAAGAATTTTTTAAAAAATCAAGTATGAATTTTATATTTTCGTAATTTTCCAAGGTTGATGTGGTTTTTAAATAAAAACTACAAAATGAATATTGCAAAATCCATAAATACATTTTTGTCATTGAATAACTAATAATACTGTTAGATATTCAATGCTTTTGTGTTATGTTGTAATTTCAATATTATAAGATTTGGCAACATTGTGTAATTTACACACCGAAAGTGTTGAAGAAAACAATTCTTATCTAACAAATATGCAAAAATTTTCAAGAATCCTAAACCTTTAAAGCCTAATTATTCGCTCCAATGTTACGGGCCAAACGTATACTAGAGCATCAGCCCCTGAAGGAAATGTGCAGGCAACGGACATAACTCAGTGGTGTGAGCAGGGTTCTTGCTTAAGACTCCAAAAGGGTACTCTTCACAACTTCATAACGTCAAAATCTGGAAAAAGTCACAAAGGCGCCACCTGATAGATACATTTATAGCAGAAAAACGTCAGGCAATCAAACTGTTCACTCAAAATAAAACACTCTCCTCTACCAAAATTCTACTCCAAAAGTTCTACGCCAAGTTCACCTAAACTTCAATAAAATACTAAGATTCATTTAAAATCTGCCAAATGGTGATAATAAAACTAAAACCCATTAAACATCTTGATAAACTTCAACCTCAAAATTGTTGGCTCAACTAACCAAAAACAACTAATCAATACGCTAATTAATTATTCAATTTAAAATTAAAATACATCACCACATAATAAACAAACACCATCAAATACCTATAAAGTCCCCAAATTTAATAAACGTCAAAATCGGGGTCGTGATACCTAATGCGAAAAATACACAGCTCAATTCCAAACAAACAAACTTGCTTACCTTATTGCAAACCAGGTAAAACGGCGAATTATGTTGAATTCCTGAAAAATTATAAAATCTTTGCAATATACTGGTGTGTATATAGCTAGCTGTTTGGTCAACGAACTAATTCACTGTATCATTACGTTATGGTATCTTTCAGGCATTTTTTTTAATGAACTTATATCATCAAAATCAAAATAGAAATTCTTATTATTCATTACGTTAAAGCTTTTACCAAGTAATAAAAAAAGTTGCCATTGTAAACTTTGCGAAACTCTAAAAATTCTCGTAAAGTAGTTAAAGTATACTGTAACTTGACTGTATACACAATCTTTGATCTTTTAAATTTTGATTAAACGTAATTAAAAATAGCGTTGTGAGAAAGGAAAAAGGTTACAATAATATCAAACAGAAATTAAATAATACCATCTAGTCATTAACAAGGTTCGTATATTAAGATAACATTACACATGATTTTAATCAACAGTGGGTGTGTTGATGGGGAAGTTACAAAAAAAATACTGAATTTTATATACCTAATAAATAATCAGGATTGACACTTCCAACAGTTTCCCAAATTTATCTACTTTAACTTAAATAACACCAAAAATAAATCGGAAGGAGAATAATTTCGTTGAACACATAAATTTGACAATCGGTAATACGTAGTTTCAGCTAGCGAAATCTAAAAACGGCATATTCATCCATCTAAATAATAAATATTTCATTCAAATCATACAAGTAAATTCGGAAAAAATCTAACAATGCACAGAATAACGAAAATATTAATAGCTCCTTCCGGTATTTTATCGATGACAATCATCAGCTTCTTAATTCTTAAATTATCTTTACACAAACTTGAGCAAATCGTTCTTGAATTCCATTTACACATTTATTAGAACGAACTTTATATTTACAGAAACTAATTAAACGTTAAATTTTTACAGCAATCCTTTATTTTTTAGGAGGGGTCGGCTGCGCAAACGAAACCATCAAATAACCATGAACAATATTACCCATAATACACACAAAATTTCGAAATAAATCCAAACAAAAAAAAAGGATTCGCACTCATTCGAAAACCAAATCCAATTTCATAGAAGCGATAATGTCGCCAAGCGTCAACGATAAACGATAACATAATCAAGGGTAACGGAAAGGATTTCCTACTATAAACTTCATTTAACCCCTCCGGTATGGGCGGAACTAGTTCAACCACCTTCAAACAAACACCTCATGTTTGCGGTCAAACCGCCAAATTGGAGCCTTGGCGCCACAATATCTCTACTAAGACTGACTTCAGCATCTTTCAGATTCAGCCATCATAAAATATCACAAAAAAAAACAAATCATAAAAAATATTCATTCAAATTATAATAGCGGTAGAAACGTAATGCACTTTCAGAAATGACTCTGAAGAATTACTTCAGATACTTAATATGCACTCGAGAAAAACTTCATGTAATATGACCTATTTCGTCAACTGATAATTTAGAAAATGCGACCCTAAAGTAACGTACTATACAACCTAAACCCTTTGTCTGATAAACTAAATGATTAGCAAAATCAGCAACAAGCCATCGCAGACGCTTGAAATCTCAAACAACATGTCATATAACTCTTTTAATACAAAGTAATAATTTTACAAGAAGTAATTTTTCAATTCCAACTAACGATAATTATGAATATTTAAAATAACGATGAATAACGTTCAACTTTCCTGAACTATACTACATTTTAGACGTCGGGTACTTACGAACATCCTACGGTTCGAAACTAATAACAAATACTCAATAGAATTTTGAACGCATGTGACACCAAGCGGGTAGAAATTTGCTGTAAATAAAGATATGCAACACACATTACACGAATACGTGTATTCTCATAAAGTTCTTTGTATTAGTTATTCAATGCCAACATATTTATCAGAGTAATGAAATTTTCACTAGTAGCCAGTAGAAATGTAACCTGAATCAGTGAAAAATTGATTTCTTTTTCTTTTTCCATACAGCCGTTAAGTACCTTCGGTTTTGACGTAGTGCCCTAAATCTTTAATAAATCGAAGTATAAACATGTTACAACTGAATAACTATTATCAAATTATGTGTTTCTGTCATTTATTTTATGTACATGCTTTGTGTGGTAATGAGTGTATAATAAAATTTACACACTACTTCCATTTTTAGATAAACGAAAAAAATATTATGCCTTTATGAGTGGGTACAATATACTAGAAATATGTAAATTGGAAAGTCTTTACACAGAGCTGTGAATCAAATACGACCTTGAGCCCATAAACTACTCTACACTAACAAAATTCTAGCATACTATTTATAAGATGCGTATAATTGCAACATACTGATTTCGAATTAACATTATCAACAAAATCAACTATCGATCGTTACAAGATAAGTTTACAACGGTTTGCGATGAAAATCTCTGAATTATTTATTAAATGATAGTGTTTTGCCAGTTACCATGTGAGTTTTCACAAAAAGTTTCATTGTAACACTGTTTTTTATTGAAAAGGGTTGCATACAACTCTCATTCCAACACCATAATTGAAAATATGTGGTGTCAAACAGTACATTACCTTCCAACCATTAAAGTGGAAACTAAAAGAAATGGATAATTATGAAACCTGTATTGCAATATGTTCATAAAGCAAATAGGTAAAATTGTAAGAACAATAACAATAATTTATGTCAGATGGACGTTTAAAACTTCATGTCAGATAGACGTGAATAGTCATATAGATACTAATAGAAATGTAAATGATACAGTCTAAGTAAGCATTCTACCTTATTCAGTTAATCCTTAAGGGGTATTTGGTTTAAGAAACCTTATGAAGGAAAATTATGTAAAATTAAATTATCTTTAAAATATATGTTGTAACCTGCCAATTTTTGTCTATCGTTACCTTAATTCAACTTTTGAATTTGTCATTATTTGTAGACATATTTGCATTACGTGGGTATGTTCATGCATCTCTTTTTCTTTCAATAATTAAATTTTGGTGTGTATATCGACATTTTTTCCGTAGTATATAATTACGAATACTCGTGTACATATTTTTATCGTCTATAATGAGTATTTAACCGCATCAATTTTGTTTTATGCGCAAAGTTCATTTCCGTTCGGACTGCTTTGCAGCGTGAATGAATTTTATGTTGACTTCCCTGCTGTGCAAATACTTTTAATTATTTTGTATTGATTTATTATATCTAATAGGAAAAACCCTTCATTGTGTTAAGAAACTAACTCCCCTTGAATTAACAAAATTTCGCATGGTTTGTAATTGAAAATATATTGTTTTATTTTATTGAAAGTAGCGTGCTCGAATGACGTCACGAGGAACTTTACGATTACCTTTACCTTATTGAAAGGCGCTGTAGATTGACATATCTAACCTGGTGTTTTGTCTTCCGCGTACTGTGATGAAATGAAGTTCTCGACAGCAATTCATTTCAAGATAATTTATTAACTTTGTGTTGAGTATAACAAGTAAGTACGTATCCTTTTAGTGCAAATTACGCTTTTATTAAATGGACAAATTAGGTGAATTGATTGACGAACATTAAAGTAAAGCTAGTCTAATATTGTTTCGGAAATTTTAATCCTGTTATAATAATAGCAAACAGCTGACTTGTTAATGTTTTCTAAGGCTAAAACATTTGACTCCATAATCTTACTTCAGTTATATTTTGTTAACACACGTCAAATTAAACTTTGTTATTACATTGAAGGTATACAGTTTCAATCACCTCTCATTTTGAAATGATTCTACGTAAAGATAGATTATATGTATAGTTTGGTTATCGATTAAGAATTGTTCAATATCGTAAAGCTTTGCGAAAAGTTAAGTACTGTTCCATTTGCTTTTATGCTGGGATTAATCAGCAGATATCATTTTGTTTTATTAAATACACAAATAGGCACAGCTGTTTTATTATTTATTAAGTTTACATGTGGTATTAAAGTACAACAATAATTTAACCTATAAAACACTTGGTGGCGTCTGAAGGAATGCTTAACGGATTATAGCTATGGACATATCTCTGCTTCCCTTATGATAAAGGAAAGAGCTCTCAATCAAGTGTTGTCAGTAATGTACCGTGCTGAGACCGTGGTGCAAACAATTTCTCTTTTTTTTTGTTAGGGAAGAAAGGAAGTATGTATGTACACAAACACGCGCGCGCGCACACACACATACACACACACAAACACACACACACGCACACGCACACGCACACGCACACGCACACGCACACGCACACGCACACGCACACGCACACGCACACGCACACGCACACGCACACGCACACGCACACGCACACGCACACGCACACGCACACGCACACGCACACGCACACGCACACGCACACGCACACGCACACGCACACGCACACGCACACGCACACGCACAAGCACACGGAAGACGCAGACGCAGACGCAGTCGCAGACTCAGACGCAGACGCAGACGCAGACGCAGACGCAGACGCAGACGCAGACTCAGACGCAGACGCAGACGCAGGCGCAGGCGCAGACGCAGACGCAGACGCAGACGCAGACGCAGACGCAGACGCAGACGCAGACTCAGACACAGACACAGACACAGACACACACACACACACACACACACACACACACACGCAGACGCAGACGCAGACGCAGACGCAGACGCAGACGCAGACGCAGACGCAGACGCAGACGCAGACGCAGACGCAGACGCAGACGCAGACGCAGACGCAGACGCAGACGCAGACGCAGACGCAGACGCAGACGCAGACGCAGACGCAGACGCAGACGCAGACGCACACTCACACGCAGACGCAGACGCAGAGTGAGTTTTTAGTCAGTATTTGCTCTGTAGCGCCTTAGATACTTAACAGAGAAAAATATTTGTTATCTCAGGTTGTTGGTATACTTTTTTGGCGTTTTTAAAGATATCGGTAAATGAGTGTTCCATATCCCCTGGACAGCAACTAACTTTCGTATTGTAAATGGAACACCCTATACATATATATTTTGAAATTCGGAAAAAGCGCAAAATTTTGAGTCAAAAACTTGTGTCGCGCCCTATGCTAAACCCCAAGGTATCGGAGATATTTAACACAATAAGAGAAAAATTACAGGTGCAAAGATCTAGAAGGAGCCTTTTTTTATATGGTATGTCTTAATTCAATTTTTGGCACAGCGTAAGAACATAGAGTGGTCTAACCTCTGCATTTAAAGTAGAATTGAAAATAGTATACCAAGTGTTACATTTTCCATACGACATTTAGCTAATTTTAAACTGCGAAGACTTTTTTTTTCAATTTGAACACTATGTATTTTTTTATGCCCAGTTATGTAAAATTTAATTATATTTCTTCTAGTGTAGTCATTGCAGGGGTTAAAGTTTTCTTTATAGCAAACGGATTTACAACGATTTTGCTTAAAAATTGAATATAAAATCACCTTTATACTTAAATAATTACCCGCATAATTCGAAACTAGTTAATTTTGTTAATTATTTTTACCAAAAGAGATCCATTATTATGGTTGAGATAAGTACTTGATGGAGGATCTCGAACAACACACGAGTAGAGTCGAATTGGTATGAAAAAGGCTTTGACAAGTTTAAGCAACAAAGTACTGTCAGTTTCTCTGTAGCTTTGACAATCGCATTTAATTGCTTGTTTTACTACCTGTGTTTGTTGTCCCATTAGTATTACCTCGTATAAAACGTTAATATGAATTATTCTACTCAAGAATTGTTTAATATTACTTATTTATTAGGAGAATGTCATAGAAAAATTGTTTATTGGCGTGCAGAGTATGTGGTGCGCGATATCCTGGGAGAAGAACACGTCAAGTTAAATCTTTTGAAAAACATAAGGAGCGTTTTGAACTTACTGCTAATACTAACTATAAGAAGGACCCAAGCAATTAATGGTGATGCTATACAATTTGATATGGTTAATGCAGTATTTGAAAATATTAGTATTAGACAAGTTAGTGCTATCTTGGATATCACTCAGACTTCAGTAGTTAATATATTACGTAAACATAAGTTGCATGACTATCATCCTGAATATGAACAAAAACTTAGTGAACAGGATTATCAAAACCGCATAATTTTTGTAACTGGGTGCTGACTAAAATACACGAAGATCTATTATTTTCCAGATATGTATTATTTAGTGATGAGTGTACTTTCTGTAACAGATCTCAACCAAATCAACGAAATTATAACCATTACGACAATGAACACCCTCATTTTAAAATCTCGATAGATAAGAAGTATCATTTTCCTGTCAATGAATGGGCAGGTATTATTGGTCAATACATAATTGGTCCTTATTTCTTGGAAGGAAATCTGAATGGAGAAAGGTATTTACATTTTTTACAAAATAATCTACTTGGTTTACTGGAAAATGTACCATTGGATATAACCAGGCGCATGTGATTTATGCAAGATGGGACTCCCCCACATTATAATGTAATTGTTTGCCGATTTTTGGATCACTTATTTCCTAACAAATAGATTGGACGGGATGGTCTACTCATTTAGCCTCCGAGATCTCCCGATCTAAATTGTTTGAGTTACTTTCTTTGGAGACATACTAAAAGTCTTGTTTACCACAAAATTGCAGAAAATGTAGAAGACTTAAAGCCAACATACGACATGCTTTTCGTACAATTACACTGGAAATGTTGGAAAATGTTCAGAGGTCATTTAAAGAAAGAATTGCATAGCAAATAATGGGCGGAATGTTGATCACTATTGAAAAATTAATCTTCAATAGATATTTTTATTGTTATTATTATGTTATTAAAGTTGATATTGAAAATTTGTTCTCGTTATTTAACAATACGTTATAGTTCATTTTAAATTAAAAGCAGTTTTTAACTTTTTAAGTATAAGGCTAATTTTACACGTAATATTTAAGAAAAATTCTGGAGAATCTGTTGGATGGAAAGAAAATTGCAAATATCTCAAAAACTGATAACTTTAACCCCTTCAATGGCCATATCAGAAGAAAGATGATTTAATTTTACATAACTGAGTATAAAAAAATACAGTGTGTTTCGTTTGCAAAAAAAATGTTTTCGTATTTTAAAATTAGCTAAATGTGGCAAGGAAAATGTAACACTTGGTATACTTTTTTCCGTTCTATTTAAATTACATAAGTTAGACTACTCTTACGCTGTGCCAAAAATTAAATTCAGATAGACCATATGAAAAGAGTGATATGACTCCTTCCAGACCTTTGCACCAGTACCTTTTCTCTTATTATGTTACATATCTCCCATGCCTTAGGGTTTAGCATCGGGCGCGAACCATGTTTTTGACTCAAAATTCTCAGTACAAGTTTGATAAAACTTCAATACAACATTTAGATAACCATGGACACAAAGATAAAGTTATTCTTACAAGTGCTCAATGTAACGTCCACCTTCATTAATGCATTGGTCGATTCGACCTAAAAAATTGAGATGCACCCTCTGCAGAACATCGTCGTTCTCGTACGCGCACACTCTACACCATTTTTAATTCTGCTCCACGGTTGTTCGGAATTATTAATTGGAACCTCGTAAACTTATGTTTTTAACGCTTCCCAGATGAAGAAATCGCAATAGTTCAAATCTGGAAACCGAAGAGGCCATCGAAAGGGTGCTTCATGTCCCCTACCAATCCATCTACCAAAAAACTGTTCATTAGGATATTCTCTTGCGACACGTGCAAAATATTGAAATATGCCACTGGTTCAGAAACACTTGACAATAACCACAAACTAGGCCTAATAAATCCTCTATACTCCTGTATTTCTACCAAAATTTAATCAACTTCAGAAGAAATCAAATCAAGTTAAAATGCGAAATTTTAAGGAGGTTCTAGGAGGTCATTCTATATCGATACAAGTATCGACTGCACACGATACAGCAAGCACAGCACACGCACACGCATGCACACGACACGACACACGCACAGCACACGCACATGCACACGCACACGCACACGCACACGCACACGCACACGCACACGCACACGCACACGCACACGCACACGCACACGCACACGCACACGCACACAGCACACGCACACGCACACGCACACCCACACGCACACGCACCACGCACACGCACACGCACACGCACACGCACACGCACCGACACGCACACGCACACGCACACGCACACGCACGACACGCACACGCACACGCACACGCACACGCACACGCACACGCACACGCACACGCACACGCACTCACGCACGCGCACGCGCACGCCACGCCACGCCACGCACACGTACACGCACACGCACACGCACACGCACACGCTCACGTACACGCACACGCACACGCACATGAACACGAACGAACACACACATGAACAGCACACGGACATGCAGTCACACGCGCACGCATAGATAATGTATATAAAGAGCACCTGGTTTGAACAATAAGAAAGCCAGGGAGAATGTATACAGTTTGATGCAAATAAACTTGAGTATGACTCGTCGATGTAAAATTCTATAATAACATTACATATTTTTATCTCTCTCTTCAACTACATGTATTAGAGAAGGTTGACCATAAAAACATAAATCTGCTGTACAATTGATATTAGCGCACGAAAACGTCCTGATTAAGAAGTAGCATCTGTCACTCGCGTCATTTTCTGAAATTTTTGTTTATGCATTTTGCTTTACTTTTTATAATGAACAGTTCAAAACTATCTACAACTTGCACAGTGATTTATCGGTAACTTCGTAACATTTTTACATTGCTACATATGCTACGTAAAAGCACCTTAAATCTAAAGCGCAGCTCGTAGTTATAAACGTGCTTAATTGTTTTGAACGGGAACGTGACAATCATGAAGCACTCGTTCTATTTTAACCTGTAGTACGTAGTACATTATTGTGTAAAATATGATACTTGAAAGGACTACTTTTAGCACACGTCTGAAGCATGTGGGGTTAGTATAAATACAGTTAGTGCTTTAAAAAAAAGGTTACAGAAGCCCAAAAAGAAAATAAACCTCCACAGTCACCAGCTAAGCGGAGAAAACGTACGAAATCTAAGTCCACCGAAGTTGATGACTATGTGAAGGATGCTGTAAAGAGAAAATTATATGAAATGCATTCAAAATGTAAATACAAACATGCAAGACATGTCTAGTACTATACCTGTTTTTGTAGGTATACATGTTACGCTGACATTATTACAAAAACAGTTAAGCAACAGTTAAGTTTTGGATTGCAGTAAATCAAGATTAAAACGTCTCTTACATACCACTGGCTTTTCATCTAAAGTAGATGACGGTAGGAGACGTTTACCGGAACAATCACATATTGCTACCAATCGTGTACGATCCTTAATAGAATATTACAAAAATAAAGAAGAAAACTTATACAATCCTGTATTTTTGGATGAAACTTGGATTTTCAGTCGAGGGTCACACAAAAGAAGCTGGCATGATAAACCTAAGGAAAGCGTGGAGAAGAAGCCAATGGACGAAGGAAAAAGGTTTGTTGTAATGTAATTTAGTTATTACATTGTAATTCCTAATAAAATAGCTTTGTGTTTGTAGATTTATAGTTGTTCATACAGGTACCGAAGATGGATTTATTCCCGATGCTTCACTTTTGTTTTCTACAAAGTCACAAAGTGCAGACTGTCATGGAGATATGTGGACGGAGTTGTTTACAAAATGCGCGCGCGCGCGCGGTTTGAAAATAATTTAATTGCAACCTTAAAAGAACCATCTTTAATTGTAATGGACAATGCTAGTTATCATTCCAAACTTCTAGAAAAAATTCATCTAAGAAGGAAGAAACATTTAATTTCTTATTAAAGCACAATATCTTATAAATCTAGCATGTTTAAAAAAGGATTACTGCAATTAGTTGCAGATAATGCGATACCAAAGGTGTACGAAATAGATTAAATAGCACATTTGTCTGGACACAGAGCATTACGGTTATGACCATATCACTGTCAATGTAATTCAATTGAACTGGAGTGGGCAAACTGCAAAGGACACTACAACAAAAATATAGGAAGACAATTCCAAATTTAACGATGACCATGTAAAAGAAATATGGATGGAATCCATGCAACGAATTAATGGGACATAATGGCAGAAATTTATTAATCATGCCGAAGTGTCTATGTTAGAGTGGTGGGAAACTGAAAACCATTTTTAGTTGTGCAACCATTCATTATATCTGTTAACTATTCCACTTCTGAGAGTGGCACTGATAGTGAATTATTATTTTTTTAATTTAAATGTTTTAAATCCAATGTAATATAAATATTCTAACTTTTACATAACATATTGATAACTCTAACAGGTGGACTCAATACATGTACTGATTTATATAAATTACCTTTCATTTAACTTGGAGCAATATGGAATCTATTAAAAGTATGTGCTAAATTAAAACATTAAACATCTATAATTTAGTTGAACTTTGAACTGCATTACACTGCACATAATTTCTTCTACAAGAATAAAATAATCACAAAAATATCGATATTTATATTATCGTAAAGTATCTAAAAGAGATATGTCGATTACAAAGCAATAATTATGCTTCTAGATGGGTGGTATAAATCTTGAAAATAAGAAACTAATGCAACTTTTATCTATTTTTCCACCTGAAATAATTTAATTTGCAATTAAAAAAATATCTGGTGTGGAACACC
Organism: Vesta saturnalis; assembly: GCA_036346205.1. NCBI lineage: Eukaryota > Metazoa > Arthropoda > Insecta > Coleoptera > Lampyridae > Vesta > Vesta saturnalis. Next base: position 889,664 of record JARFJB010001925.1, read on the forward strand.
ACACGACCTTCCAATCCACAAAATGGAAATGAAAAGAAATGGAATAATTTTAATAACATTTTTTTAGGATAACTATGTAACATCTTTTATAAGAAGATCATTACAAAAATAGACAACATTGTCAATGCAAAACAATGATCTATGTCAATCAGACGTTTCAAGCTTTATGACAGACGGAGGTTAATAGATATCTAGACCTTAAATTAAAAGAAGTGAAATAATTTTTTGCGCGACTATGCTCTATCTGGTTGTTTACCTCGTCTGTTCCCCACGACAGTAAGTTTTGTTGACTAGTTGCCAAGAATAAGTACGACGGTAAGTATTTTAGCATTCTAGAACGGTAAGTAAATTTATAAAATTTTAAATAATAACAATTTTTATAATTTACCTATTAACATAAATATTGAAAGTTTAATTATTAGAACTTCCAATTGTCACCGGAAGCTTATTTTGGAAAACAGATGCCGGTGAAAAAATTTCTGTACCGTCTACTAGAACCTCGTGCAACTCTTGTGGAATAGTTTCCTTGTCGCAACAACTAATGTACCCTTTCCAATAACCTGATTAGTGTATTTCCCAATAATTTCAAAAGAAATGAAATGATTTTCCTTTTTTTGGACGGAGATTTTTATGTTTGTAGTATATGTCCACACTTTATTGTGTGCTATGTTAATAACAATGAATGATCGCTGAATATTTGTCTTCGTTTGGGGTATTTTTACAATGATTAATCCATCACGTTGTTCTAAGTCATCTATTTTTATATTATATAACTATTCTCGTCTACATGCACGAGCTATTCCTAATATCATCCCTTCCTATAGAAAACATAATAATTTACTAATGTACCTTTACTTAAATATTAATAATTTTAGTCGCGCATCATTAAGGACTACCGATCTCAGACGATAATTGGAGTCGTCGCTTCGATCCTCCTCCGAACAATTGTCTTCGGTCGGTAAATTGTATTTACTGTTCTAGATACTTAATATACCACAATTTCAATGCCTTGAGGATAAGTATGCAACCGCTTTCTTATACGTCCATAACGAAAACAGGCAACATTGTAAAAACAAAAATCTATGTCAGAATGTCGTTTAAAACTTTGTCAGATAGAGATTCATAGACCAAAGCCGACCGCTTCTATCAAAATATCGATAATACAGCTTCAGCATTTTCAATCATATTTATATAATTTTTACATTTATATCGCTTTACATTAAAAAACTTTATAAAGAGAGATTGTGTCTACGTCTGCTCTATTGTATTCTAGGCTATTCAGATAACGAAAAAATTTGAACACTTAAATTGTACCTTAGGAATTTTTTTGCCAGTAAATTGCGCTTCATACCAAAAAATTGCATAGAACATAATTAATCGATATGTTTAAGGTCTACATCCAGGTACTTTTATATCTTTTAAATATGCAGCTGTTTTAGAAATATTTGATAAAAACCACAAACTACCCTTAATAAACCCCCACCCCCAGCTGGATTTCTCCCAAAATTTAATCGGCTATAAGCCCAATGAAAGCAAGCTTAAATACAAAATTTTAAGTACGTAGGTATTTTCGTTCTGGAGTTACTTACATACACACACACACACACACGCACACACGCACACACAGACTCGCAGACACACAGACATACAGACACACAGACACACAGACACACAGAGACACAGACACACAGACACAGACACACAGACACACAGACACACAGACACACAGACACACAGACACACAGACACACAGACACACAGACACACAGACACACAGACACACAGACACACAGACACACAGACACACAGACACACAGACACACAGACACACAGACACACAGACACACAGACACACAGACACACAGACACACAGACACACAGACACACAGACACACAGACACACAGACACACAGACACACAGACAGACGCACAGACGCACAGACGCACAGACGCACAGACGCACAGACGCACAGACGTACAGACGCACAGACGCACATACGCACAGACGCGCAGACGACAGACACAGACGCACAGACTACAGACAAACAGACACAGACACACAGACACACAGACACACAGACACACAGACACACAGACACAGTACACACAGACACACAGACACACAGACACACAGAACACAGACACACAGACACAGACACATGACACACAGACACACAGACACACACACACACACACAGACACACAGACACACAGACACAGACACACAGACACACAGACACACAGACACACAGAAACACAGACACACAGACACACAGACACACAGACACACAGACACACAGAAACACAGACACACAGACACACAGACACACAGACACACAGACACACAGACACACAGACACACAGACACACAAGACACAGACACAGCACAGACACACAGACACACAGACACACAGACACAGACACACAGACACACAGACACACAGACACACAGACACACAGACACACAGACACACAGACACACAGACACACAGACACACAGACCACAGACACACAGACACACAGACACAGACACACAGACACACAGACGACACAGACACACAGACACACAGACGCACAGACACACAGACACACAGACACACAGACACACAGACACACAGACACACAGACACACAGACACACAGACACACAGACACACAGACACACAGACACACAGACACACAGACACACAGACACACAGACACACAGACACACACACGTAGACACAGAGACATCCAGACATGATGGCCGATCTTGACGAAACTTGGCCAAAAGTTGTAAAATAAGCTAATAAGTTGATTTAGCGATAGTGAAGAAAAAGTCAATTGCATAATCTTCTATACGTAGGTTGGAATGTAAAAAAGTATTGGTTTACTTACAAATGTATAAGTTATGGGTTATGTTATTATAATGAAACCATGTCATAAATTATAACAATTCACTGACGCGGCAATAAAATAAGTGGATACAACGAAGAATTTTTCTAGTTTAAAATATAAAGAACATTCAATAATTATCAACTTTCTTTGACATTTTATGGAAATATATGTGGAGATATCTACCCGTAAAAACATGAACTAAAAGATACTTTGCTTTAATGAAGGCTTATGTAAATCGCAAATTCGCAGAAATTATCAGAATGAAATTTGTAACGCTTAAATCTTCTATTTTGTACATTTCAAGCTATTTCTTAATCATTCTCTAGCAATATTAAAATATATCTAGAAAACTTATTTGGATATAAAATTGAATTTTCCTTTTAGTAGAAAATTAACCCAAAATCTAAATTAGTTTACCTTACTCGCGTCAATAATAAAATTAAAATAATATTATTACTGGGTTCCTCTCTGTTTACGGTAGAATAAAAAGGCCATACAAAGTGTTACATTATGTTTTACATGAAAGAAGATGCACTTACCTATATGCAGTTCTCATATCATCATATCATGGTGTTGTTTATCGTCACGTCTTAAAGTCGTAACTTGGCTTGTGGTGGCCACCCAGATCGGCTCGCCCTCGCGTTGCTTACCAGGTCTCGTGTTTTTCAATCATTTGATCTACTGATACTCGCCATCAAATGTGTCCTGAACTTGTCTCTGTAACTAAATGGTATTTAATTGCTTTAGATTTGATTATTTAGCTTTTTACTATTCAAGATAAGGCAGGATTTAAATTTACAGTCAAGCATGTTGAAGATACTTGTTTTCCTATAAAAGTTCGATACGGATCAATGTCCTTCTAGTGCGTTAATATAATAAAAAATCTTAACTCGAATAAAATCTGAGAATCGCTTTGGTTAAAATGAAAACAAGCACCATACAGACCAAACTAGTCATTTTAGATGAATCAGATAATTCAATAAATTGTAAATATGTTTTGCAGTTGCACATTTTCGTTATCAGCAATATCTAATGCTTTACAAAGCATCATAATGTGCTCTTCATTTTGCTCATTACCACACCATTGTATAATATCTTTTATGGTCAGTGTAATTTGCAGATGATGCGATAAGTTCTTGTGTATTTTCTTTCGTAACCGTACTAACACAAGACCTCGTTAGTTGTGTCAAATTTTATATTTCTGTAAATATTATTATGTTGGTAGATCTTCCCCCTGTTTTTATATATAACAATTGGTATTGTGACGTTAACATACAGCTTCTATTGTAGTGACAACAAAAGTAGCGCACCCGTCATGACGGATTAACTTTTTTTTAAAGCACCCATTCAGAGATTAAAAAGATGTCTTAGTAACGAGAGCATTTGCTGTGGTTATAAGTTAAATTGACTCATTAATCTGCTTCAATTTTTTTCTTCTAGCACCTTTCTGTTGCTGTACCTTTTTTTTCGTTAAAGCGGGTCTTTATAAATGGTTAGTTATTAATATACTTTTAGAGAAATCAATGACAGTTTGTAGTTTATGATATCTAAAAGAATCATCTTTTAAATTTTAATTATACTTTTTTATCATATAAATTTGGTATTATACTACTGTCTACAGCAAATATCTCCCAAAAGCTACCTGAAACAAACTTAGCTTGAATACTAACTGAATTATTGCTATTTTCTAGGGTAGAAAATTATAACATAAAAGTTTACATTGCAAATACCTTTTGTATTAATAACTTTCAGTGAAAAATGTCCATATTGATTCCGGACATTACCTCATGTTTCTTCAGTCAATAGATTTTCAGATATATAGGAAAAGGTATCGAATGTTAACAGTTTAACAACTCCAGAAAATTTTATTTCCTGTTTGTACATGGAGTTAAAGAGTTAAAGTTATCGCAAATGGTTGAATAATTAGGTAGTCTAAACGGATTATTACACCACGGAAGGGTGTAATATGTTACCTTGTAATTAACAACAAATTTAAAGGGACTACTTAACTTAACAAAATTACCTCATAGTTGTGAGAAATCGCAACTTCACTTCTGATTTAAATTTTAACTACTACAACAAAACTAAAGAAATCAATGGACGTAGAACAGCTTTATTGCAAGTTAATGTAAGATAAATGTGTAAATTGCAACCAAAATTTTAAGATATTAAAAATATTCAGTATTTTGAACAAATAATAATTAATAATTGAGCCTACTAGACTTAACAAAATTATTTCATAATTGTGCGAATCGCAATTTCACTTCTGATTTAAATTTTAATTCACAACTACAACGAAACTAAAGAAATTAATAGACATAGAACAGTTTTATTGCAAGTAATTTAAGACAACTGCTTAAATTGCAAACAAAATTTTAAAATATTAAAAATATTAGTGTTTCGGTCAAAGAATAATTCATTCTTCAGCCTACTTGACTTAATAAAATTATTTCATAATTGTAAGAAATCGCAACTTCACTATTGATTTAATTTTAATTCACAACTAGAACTAAACTAAAGAAATCAATGAACGCAGAACAGTTTTGTTGCAAGCTAATTTAAGATAAATGTGTAAATTGCAAAAAAAATTTAAGATATTAAAAATATTCAGTATTTCGAACAAAGAATCATTAATAATTAAGCCTGCTTGACTTAACAAAATTATTTCATAATTGTGAGAATCGCAATTTCACTTCTGATTTAAATTTTAACTACTACAACTAAACCAAAGAAAGTAATAGACGCGGAACAGTTTTATTTCAAGTAATTTAAGATAAATATTTAAATTGCAGACAAAATTTTAAGATATTACAAATATTCAGTATTTCGAACAAAGAATAATTAATAATTAAGCCTAATTGACTTAATAAAACTATTTCATAATTGTGACAATCGCAACTTCACTTCTGATTTAAGTTTTAACTAGTACAACTAACCCAAAGAAATTAGTAGACGCGGAACAGTTTTATTGCAAGTAATTTAAGATAAATATTTAAATTGCAAACAAAATTTTAAGATATTAAAAATATTCAGTATTTCGAACAAAGAATAATTAATAACTAAGCCTACTTGGCTTAACAAAACTATTTCATAATTGTGACAATCGCAACTTCACTTCTGATTTAAGTTTTAACTACTACAACTAACCCAAAGAAATTAATATACGCGGAACAGTTTTATTGCAAGTAATTTAAGATAAATATTTAAATTGCAAACAAAATTTTAAAATAATAAAAATATTTAGTATTTCGATCAAAGAATAATTAATACTTGAGCCTACTTGACTCAATAAAATTATTTCATAATTGTGAGAAATCGCAACTTCTGATTTAAATTTCAATTCACAGCTACAACTAAACTAAAGAAATTAATGGACGCAGAAAATTTTTATTGAAATTAATTTAAGATAAATGTGTAAATTGTGTAAATTGCAAACAAAATTTTAAAACATTAAAAATATTCAGTATTTCGTACAAAGAATAATTAATAATTGAGCCTACTTGATTCAACAAAATTATTTCATAATTGTGAGAGAGCGCCACTTCACTTCTGATTTAAATTTCAATTCACAGCTACAACTAAACTAAAGAAATTAATGGACGCAAAAAAGTTTTATTGCAAGTTAATTTAAGATAAATATGCCAATTTCAAACAAAATTTTAAAATAATAAAAATATTCACTGTTTCGAACAAAGAATAATTAATACTTGAGCTTACTTGACAATAAAATTACTTCATAATTGTGAGAAATCGCAACTTCACTACTGATTTAAATTTCAATTCACAGCTACAACTAAACTAAAGAAATTAATGGACGCAGAAGAGTTTTATTGGAATTAATTTAAGATAAATGTGTAAATTGCAAACAAAATTTTAAAACATTAAAAATATTCAGTATTTCGAACAAGGAATAATTCATAATTGAACCTACGTGATTCAACAAAATTATTTCCTAATTGTGAGAAATCGCAACTTCACTTCTGATTTAAATTTCAATTCACAGCTACAACTAAACTGAAGAAATTAATTCACGCAGAACAGTTTTATTGCAAGTTAATTTAAGATAAATGTGCAAATTGCTAACAAAATTTTAAAGTATTAAAAATATTCACTGTTTCGAACAAAGAATAATTAATACTTGAGCTTACTTGACAATAAAATTATTTCGTTATTGTGAGAAATCGCAACTTCACATCTGATTTGAATTTGAACTCACAAACTAAAGAAAGTAATGTACGCAGAACATTTTTATTCCAAGTTAATTTAAGATAAATGTGTAAATTGTATAAATTGCAAACAGCATTTTAAAATATTAAAAATATTCGGTATTGCGAACAGAAAATGATTAAAATACTTGGACCAGTACGATTTATTAATATTTTTGTACGTATATATACTAGGTGGGTCAAAAAGTTTGGAATAAATGAAGCAAGATAAAAATTTTTGGCCAAATTCGGTTTTATTTTTCAACATACATTCCTTTTCAAGTCGATACAGCGAGTCCAACGATTTTCTAGCGTTTTTATCCCGTCGAAAATGTAGTCCTTCGGAAGCTATCCAAAATAGTCTTCAGTTTCAGCTAGGATTTCCTAATTTGAGTAAAATCGCATACCGGTGAGTCATCTCTTTAGGTTTGGAAATAGGTAGAAGATGCTACGGGCCAGGTCTGGTGAATACAGTGGCTGAGGAACCAATTCAAACACGATTTCGTACACTTTTGCTTTCGCAACTAACGATGCATGGGTACGCACATTGTCGTGTTGATAGATAATTTTTTTCTTTTTCAAATGCGGCCGTTTTTCTGAGATTCCAATTTTCAAATAATCCAATAATGATGAATAATATGCGACAGTTATGGTTTTACCTTTTTTAAGATAGTTAATGAATATTACTCTATGCGCATCACAAAATACGGAGGCCATAAACTTTCCCGTCCATTGTTGCGATTATGGACGCTTCAGAACACTTTCACCCGGAAAAACCCATTGTTTCGACTGTTTCATGGACTCTAGTGTGTAGAAATGTATCCATGTTTCATTCATGCTTATGAATAGGCGTAAAAACTCTTTTGAACTTCGCGTAAACACATCCAAATTCTTCTGGGATGTCGTAACACGAATTCTTTTTTGGTCCACTGTTAGAAAACGCGACACCCATCGCGCGCAGAGCTTCTTCATACCCAAAATGCCATGTATGATAATGAACACACTACCATACGACCTCTATGTGGTCTCAGCTATCCCCCTCAAATTGTCTTTGGGGCCGTTCAAGAATTTTTTCCACGTCCAGATCGTTTAGCGTCTTGGTGCTTATACGGCGACAACGAGAGTTAGAAAACCAGTTTTAAATCATCTTCATCCACGGTGCAGAATCCGGATAATACTTATCTAGCTTGGATTTGGTGTCGGTTATCGTTTTCTTGAGTAAAAAAGGTGTTTAATCAGAACATAATTCATTCGTTTTCGCATAAATAGCCGCATATGGTGTGTGTATACGCAGTGACCATGCCGATATATGTGTATGAGGAGAGCCCCTTGAAAAAGTCACATACAGGGTAGACGGTAACGGGAGTCGAACTCATTGCCTCCCGAATGCCACAACTCCACAAGCTCGGTTGTGACGTACTGGAATTTGGAACCGTTAGGTTATATATATATATATATATATATATATATATATATATATATATATATGTGTGTGTGTGTGTATATATATATATATATATATATATATATATATATATATATATATATATAACAGCAGTTTTGTTTCAGTGGGTTAACCTCAATATTTTGTTGCCTATAAGGTCAACAATTATTACGTATTAATACAATTGTTTGGTGATGATTAACACTTTGCAAAATGGACAAACTTTTGTAATGTGGGTTAGAAGTATTTACTACATATTTACTCTATTTACTAGTTCTAGTATCTATCGAGCTAGTAGAGTAATGGTAACACATGAAGCGGCATTTTCACTGCGTATACTCACACCATGTGCGACTATTTAGGCGAATGCTAGTGTAGTATCTCCTCCCTAAGAATGAAATAGTGTGGAACTAACAAATAAAGGACATTGGCGTTGAAAGAGCATGAATAAGCTTGAAAAACTGTTGTCAATTGTGCCGTGCGGATATGCGGACGAGCGACTGTAGGTAGACAGAAAAAATGTGCTTGGCAAAAAAGGCAGTATTTAAGAAAAAAGATGCGTACATGGCAATGATTGCTGCAAATAGTTAGACTAAGAAAAAGCGATTGCATGAGGTGTACAGATTAAGAAACAAAGAAGCGAAGGATACAGTGAGAATAAGTAAAGAGAAAGTGATGGCTGTGAAGGGAGGCCAAATGCAGAATGAATTTGAGGGAAACAAGAAACTCTTCTGGAGATGGGCCAGAAATACAAAACGTGGTCAGCAACAGAACGCTGCAGGAGTGATAAATACGAGCAACGAAATAGTATGGAACGATCGTGAAGTGAGGAAATGCTGGCAAGAATATTCTAGAAAGGTGTACAGTAGTGAGGAAGGTAAGGCTGAATGGTTAAATAAAGAGAATGTAGAAGGAATGGTGAATGAAACTGAGAAAGACAATGGGTTAAATTCGGTAGATAAAACGCTAGGAAGGTTGAAAAATGGTAAAGGAGCAGGCGTAGATGAAATCACTGGTGAAATGCTAAAGTATGGGGGTGTAAAGCTTATACGAGGATTGTGTGAATTATTCAATGTACGCTTTAAGGGTGGAAAAGTTTCGAAGGATTGGAGGAGCGCGATCATTGTACCACTGTGTAAGGGTAAGGGGAACAAGAGCGATTGCAAGAACTGCAGAGCAATAAATTTGCTCAGTGTACCTGGTAAAGTATTTGATAGAGTACGAGAAACTACACAAACTAAGATTTGGGATGTGCAGGGTGGTTTCATGCCAGGGAGAGGATTTGTTGATCAGATGGTTGTTCTCCAGTAGGTGATCGGAAAGTGTTTAAGTGTAAATAGGAAGCTGTACTGTGCGTTTGTAGACCTGGAGAAAGCATATGACAGAGTGAATAAGGGAAAGCTTTGGGAAATATTAAATGAATATGACGTAAGTAAAGGTCTAATAAACGGAAAAGGGCAGCATATCACCGTGGTTGTTCAATGTATACATGGATAAATATGTTAGGCAGGCATGTACCGATACAAATAGTGTAATCGTTAGTGACGTAAATGTACGAGTTCTGGTGTATGCAGATGACACAGTTTTATTAATTGACCGTGCGGATGAGCTACAACTGCTCTGAGGAAGTTTGATACAGTGTGCGAGGGTATGGATCCAACGGTAAACGTGAACAAAACTAAGATTGTAGTGTTCAATCTGTGGGTAGAATGTTTACTTCAGATGGTACAATGAATGGCGAGATTGCACGAAGGGTCAATGCTGGAAGGAAAGTGATTGGAAGTATGTGGACGATAATGAGAAACGAAAGCATGAGCTTAGCTGCGAAATGAGCAATCTACAATGCGTATTTGTCTCATCAGTACTGTATGGAAGTGAGACATGGGTATATTAAAAAAGCACGAAATAGAAATAAATGCAGTGGATGTGAGATTCCTGAGAAGCGCATGTGGTAAAACGAGAAGGGATAAGATAAAGAATGCGTGTATAATGACGGAGCGTGGCGAGGCAAAGACAATGATGGACAGAAATAAAATTAGTACATTACGTAAGTTCGGTCACATAGAGAGAATGAACAACACAAGATTAACGAAGCAAGTATATGTGGGTGAGGTTAGAGGTAAGGCCGGGTCTGGTAGGCCGCGTAAAACTTGTCTGAATCTAGTAGAATGTATGATAAAAGAAAGAAAGGTAAGGAGTTTTAAAACCAAAAAAGCCATTTCGCCTACCCCGCAAGGGAATGGCGTGAAGATTCAGTTAAGTTATGTTATGTATTAACGGCATAATGGGTTTTTTTATGGTCCCAGGCGCTATTTCAAGCCCGAGCGCGCTGGCGACAAAGCTAGGAAAGCGTAGTAGTTATCCCCGCAATCTATACAACATTTTATGCACAATTAATATATTGAATGTTTAAAATGAATTAGATGGTTAATTGTTTTCAAAAGAAAGAAATTTTTCATTTATGTTAGAAGGTAATGGTGCGTTACCATGAAAACGAGTACAAAAGCAGGCATATAATTGGTGATCATTTGCCGTTTTGCTTTAGTTAGTTTTAAACGCAATAACTGATATATTTTCAGAGATAAGTTCGTATAAACATGACTAATTGTAATAATTGCACTTTAAATATTTTTAAATAAACTCATAGTTTTGTGCATATTGTTTTCAATTTTTGAGAACTGCATTATGTTCCGCTGGATCATAATAACGTCCGTGGGTTATGAAAAGACGGTTACATCAAGGAAATTTGGTTATAATTATCATATTATAATGTAATCGTGCATAAAATTAACTTTATAACGATTTCATAAATGAAGTAGGTACTACATTCACAGTATTTATTAAAGGTGTATTTAACATTTTTTTATTGTAATTTAACAAGATATTCATTACATTTAGGGTTTTTTTTATCTTGTGGTGTTGTTTCTGCCACCATTTCCATGGATGCATTTAGGGATCTGTTGACTTTGCAAGCACATGTAGGTCATAAAACGTAGCAAACAATCATTGACAATTCTGTGTTTAATACTCCCACTACAATTTAGTATAGATTTGTTTATGATTTATGATTTTATTGAAACACTGCAAAAAAATTTCATTATATGTCACTAGTTCGTAATACAAAAATATGTCTGTACCTCCTTTATCTCACAGACAATATTTAGTTAGTACTGTATTTAAGTTTATCATTACTTTAGAATAATAACTTCTGTTAATAAAATAAAGTTCCATTTTTATCAATTTAATAAAGAAATAACTAATTTTAGGAAAAACAAAACGTAAGTACAAATATTTACAAAGTATGTTCAAATAATTAACCATTTTGCTCCAAACAAAAATAACTCCTTGTAGCAGTCGAAATCAGACCATTTTGTAACATCTGTGGAGAAATCTTTCAAAATGCCTATCATAACTCGTCTTAGATCTTCGACACTATTGAATGTGCAAACATAAACATTTTCTTTCAGATAACCCCTAAGAAAAAAATCTAACGGGGTTATGTCTGGAGATCTTGCCGGTCATGCAACTTGGCCGTGTGTACGAATCCACTGGTTGTCGAACTGTTGATTCAGATATTCCCGAACAACCCGCGCATTGTGAACTGGTGCTTTATCTTGCTGGAACCAGCAGATCTATCTTTCAGCCAATGGTATACCTTTTAAAAGACTTCAACTTGTTGATGTAAAAGCTGAAGATATCTTTCAGCTGTTAAAGTGCCGTCATAAATTATTGGATCAAAGAGTCTATTTCCCAAAATCCCACACCATGTATTGAATCCAAAACGCATTTGATGTCTTGATTCCCTTTTGAAATATGAATTTTGAGTTAACCTGTAATACGTGTTTTTCGGTGAAATAAACCATTATTACAGAAATAACCTGCATCCGTCCATAAAATTTGATAGGGTAACTTTTCATTAAGTTCACACTGCCGAGTAAACTATTCGCCGAAGATTCTCCTCCGTTCCATATCTCCTGGATGAAGAGCTTGAGTAATTCGGTATCTCCATAGGTAATATTAGTATTTCTTTAGAATTGAATGAATTTTAGATCTTGGTACAAAAGTATTATTTTCAAATCGTAGAGTGGGTGTTGATGGATTTTCAGCAAAACAACAAAACCGTATTTTCATTTTGAGGATTATGTCCTTTTTTGCGCTTTCGAACAGGTATCTTGAAGCATCCGTAGAGTTTTAAATTATCACATAGCCTTCTGAAAACTATGTGACAGGGCTGCCTTCTTTCTGGGTATTTGTTGAGGTACACTCGGCCAGCTTCTACAGAATTTCTCTGCGTTAAAATGTAAGATGATATGTCAAACCTTTCACTATTACTGAAAGTTTCTCTCAAAAACTTTCAGCACGAACACCAAGAGCATAGGTAGGATGAATAAAGCTTTATTTCTAGATATGTCATAATGTGACAGCCAGCTAGGAAATTTTAGTTGCAAAACTAACTATTCAGAATCAAAAAAACGCGATATTAATAAAATGAACTGACTTAAAGATGCATGTGTGATACATTGTTGAAAAGAGAAAGAAAACGTATCAGAATTTGATACTAGGCCAGTCACGATCCATAGGAAAAAACAAAGTCGATATTATGTTCAAGAAAACTAGTGTCATATTTTGATTACTCTTGAAAAAGTGCTTTAATAATGTACCACTCTTAAGACCATATTTCTCATGTGAGCTTAGTAATTAAATAAATACCAAAATCGACAATTTCAGTTTTTTGTTAATATCAAGTATACCATGCATATCAAATGTCTTTATCCTATTAAATTAGACCCATAAGAAGGTAACTTTTTTTTAATTTGACCAAAATCGTAACTCTTCAAGTAAATAAGATCTCCATGGTGAACATTTTTTTCTTGGACACGCTGTATACTTTTCCTTTTTTTTCAACAATCGTTGATTTGCGTAAAATACCGAAATATACTTATTTGAATAATCAAAATATTAAATCCCATTCGTATATTTATTTCTTCATTAAAGTGTAACTTTAAAGTAATTTAGTTTACTTGTTATTCAGTTTGAGAATTGTGCAAGGGCATTTATTTTTGTTACACTTATAATTCAGATTACGGTTTATATTTGTATACACCTTGATACTATATATAGGTTATATATATATATATATATATATATATATATATATATATATATATATATATATTATATATATATATATATATATATATATATATATATATATATATTATATTAGTGTGCACATAAAGCATGGAATAAATTCAATTAAAAATCAGGTGTTTCTTTTTGGAAAAACGCTCTGACACGTTGACCCTTAGTATTTGTTGCGGTTCTGTTCATGGTAGCTGCATGTATACAGGGTGACCTAAAAACAAGTTACGACCACCAACTACAAATTTTCAAATAGAAACACTTGTTTTTAATTTTATTTTGAATTCTGCATCGAACTCTTGGTATACCTTATGCAGCATGTCCTATACATAAACTCAATAGTTATGGAGAAATTTACTTCTGAACGTATCAGTAACCAAGACTATGATTTATTTGATAGGTTTGTTTCTTTATTTCCATAGAAATGGTATTTTTAACACACTATTCTAACAATATTGACATTCGCATGTGTGTCAGTTTTGATTTGACTTAAAGAAAGTTTAATTTCAATTAAAAGTTATATTAGGTACAATGCGTTTATCCATATCACAAAGAATTGAAATTCTTATGATGATTGGATATGGTAATAGAGTGCGAACACAACAGGAGGTGCGTGTTTTTTTTAATGGCAAATATTCGGATAGACCAATAAACCAATCGATGGTTAAGCAAAATTGAAAGAAAGTTTCTAGATACTGGCTCAGTGGAAGATACTCTGAAGACTGAACTTTCTGCGATCAATAAGGATAAAAAGTAAATGTTTTACTAGTTATACTAGAAAATCCACATGGTAGCACTCGGCAAATTAGTCGCGATTGCGATATTCCTACGTCATCTGTACATAAGGTTTTAAAATCAGAAAAACGGCATCCGTATAAAATACGTCTTGTACAAGCCTTACATGAAGACAATCCAGACTGATGAATGCAATTCTGTCAAATCCTAATGCATATGTGCCACAATTTCCCCCACCGCATTGAAAATATTATATTTTCAGATGAATGAACATTTACATTAACCGGCGAAGTTAATAGACAAAACTGCCGCTATGGGAAGAAAATCCCAGATGGATGAGAGAACACCGTACCCAATATCCCGAAAAAAATTCATGTTTAGGCAGATATTGTCAAAAAGCAAATCATTGGGCCCTACTTTTTTGAACAGGCTTTAAACGGTTCGAGATACCTTGAATTTTTACAAAGTGTAATCCCCAGTTTAAGAGCTTTATTTCCAGTCTTAATAATCCAATGACGTATGAAGAAAATTTATGGTTCCAACAAGATCGTGCACCATCGCATTATGCAGCTCAGGTTAGACAATATCTCGATGATGTAGCATTTCCCAACAGATGGATTTGGAGGCATGAAGCTGTTGAGTGGCCACCAAGGTCTCCGGATCTTAATCCTTTAGTACACTTTTCGTGGGGCCATTTAAAAAATGTTGGGTACAAAACTGGGCCTGAAACGATTGGCGACTTAAAAACTAAAATCGGAAGGGAATGCGCTAATATTAGTCCAGAAACAATAAATATAGTTCAGCAATCATTTATCCACCGTTTGGAATACTGCCAGGCAGTATATCTAGTAAATACTTATTGTTCTTAATTATTAAATACTATGTTTCGTGAAAATATATTGATAGTTGCCATGATCATCGTCTTGGCTACTGATACTTATTAAGTAAATTTTTCGATAACTGTTGAGTTTAGGTATAGGACATGCTACATAAAATATACTTAGGATTCGATGCAGAACTCAAAAATAAATTTAAAAATAAGTGTTTCTATTTGAAAAAATGAAGTTGATGGTCGTAATTTGTTTTTGGGTCAAACTGTATATATAAAATAAGAATCGACGTTCCATGCGTTTCCCAAAAAGAAACACCTGATTTTAATTGAATGTATTCCATGCTTTATGTATAGCTATGTATATATATATATATATATATATATATATATATATATATATATATATATATATATATATATATATGTAATGAAATAATGCTACTTCTATTTTAGCCTACGACATCTGTCTTGAAAAAGAAATCAAAATTTATCTCGAAAGCTTGACAAATATCAGAGTTTCTTTTAAACCATGACATTAATAGATGACTGTCTCAACATAAATTGATCAATTTGAATTCCACAGTCAAGATTATTCCTATATATATATATATATATATATATATATATATATATATATACTATGTATATCGTGAAAATATATTTAACCTACATAAATTGACTGCCTCCTCAACAAACTAGTATTATTAATTACTATCAGTCATTAGTACCTTCTCTTGTATATATATATATATATATATATATATATATATATATATATATATATATATATATATATATTAATATTTTCTTTAAAACTTGTAAATAACGTAAATTAATTCAACGTTTGGAACGTCCTTTGTTCCCTTTGTCAAAGGGAACAAAGGACGTTCCAAACGTTGAATTAATTTTACGTTTATTTACACAAGTTTTAAAGAAAAATTGTCTTATTTAAACATGACTACTTGTGGAAATCTAAATAGAAACATATATATATATATATATATATATATATATATATATATATATATATATATATATATATACATACATTGTGTATATTCTTTTTTTTAGTTTATTTATTAATTTACAATCTATCACGTAGTGACATCCAGTAAATGATTTGACAGGTAATTAGGCTTGTAGAAAATTTTCAACAGTCTAATACTAGCTGATGGGAAAAATACACAATTACTTTACTACCACTATGCATTATGCTAAACGGTTTGGAAGGGCGGTTGGCTTGAATCTTTTAAGTGTTGGTTCTTCTTCGTCGGAGTTTAAGAGATCTTCGACCAGCGAGTTGGGGTGAACACTTAGTTTGTCACAGTAACGAACACTGCACGTTTGGATTTCCTCTTCTATTGTTGAAATACCTAGGTCATGTCGTATGACCTCGTTCGGGACGAACCATGGGGCATTTACCAGAGAGCGCAACACTTTCGATTGGAATCGTTTGATAATGTCAATGTATGACCTGCTCGCAGTTCCCCATAGCTGTATGCCATATGACCAAATAGGCCGCAGGATGGATTTATAAAGTAGGATTTTGTTTTCCAATGTCATCTGGGATTTGCGTCCAATTAGCCAGTACACGTTCCGAAGTTTTAGACTCAGCTGTTTCCTTTTGATGAAAATGTGTTTTCTCCACGTGAGACGCCTTTCTAGGTGCATGCTTAAGTATCTGACTGTGTCATCTTGCGGTATTTGCTTGTTATTTATTGTAACAGGTGCTTCGTCTTAGCGTAAAAGTTACATTGACTGATTTGGTTTCATTTATGTGGATACGCCATCTTTTGAACCATACTTCTAAGTTGGACAAGCATGACTATAGGTTTTTTGACGCCATATGCGGATCAGGATGTGAGGAAAGAATTTCTATATCAACAGCGAAAGTTGCGATCATAGCCCCCGGTGCTGTAGGTATATCAGCAGTATACATTAGGTACAGAAGCGGGCCCAGCACGCTTCCCTGAGGAACACCAGCATTGATGGGGAATAAAGAGGTGAAAGAGTCCCTGTATCTCACTAAGAAGTGCCTATTGGTGAGATAGGACTTAAGGATTGTATAGTAGTCAGGCGGCAGTGGCTTTTCTAGTTTGAATAACAAGCCGTCGTGCCAGACCTTGTCAAAGGCCTGCGCGACGTCCAGAAGGACAGCCTAACGGTATCTTTTATTCTGGAAGTCTTGTAGTATTGTATCTACAATTCTATGAACTTGTTCTATTGTGGCATGCTGCTTTCGGAATCCAAATTGGTGTTTTGGTATAATGTCGTGTTCCAATACTGAAGGCATCAGTCTTTGCAAGAATAATTTCTCAAAAACCTTTGACAATATTGGTAGGAGACTAATTGGCCTGAAGGAGGATAGCTCATCGCTTGGTTTGCCTGGTTTTAGTATGAGAATAATTGTTGCAACCTTCCATAGTTCGGGAAAGTATTGTAATCGTAACACAGCGTTGAACAGATAAGTTATGTATTTGTAACCGTTCTCCGGTAGCTCTTTAAGGACTTTTTCCGTAATTAAGTCATATCCAGGCGCTTTTTTTGGATTCAAGTCAGTTAGAATTATGTTCTTGACTTTACTTACTGTAAAAGGTTTAATTGGTAAGCACATTTGAAATGGTACGTGGAGATATTGACGAATCTTGTCTTCTTCAGCTGCAGTTAATTCCGTTTCGAATGGTGTGAATACTTTTGTTAAGTGGTTCACGAAGGCGACAGCTTTGTCAGTGTTACTTCGGGCCCAGCTGTTGTTCTGTAGTCTTATTGGTGATATATGTTGCTGCGGTTGCTTGAGCTTTCTTGTCGCTTTCCAAAGCGAATAGTCTGTTCTCGAGTAAGTCGATTAAGGTTTCTTTTGTCTTCAGGGTGTTTGGTTGTTTGCCATCTCAGTGCATTTCGTACTTATCTTTCCCTCGATAAAGAACGGGCCCAATTAATTGAGTACCCACTATTTAATTTTTGTTGTCTGTGAGTATGGTTTTCACGCGTCCAGTGTGTAGTTACGTCACTTCAGTACCTCAAATTATGAGGTATGTATGATATGTTGTTAACGAAATTTCCGTCATTTTCATATCCATCATTACCGCATTAAACTCTAATCTACGGTCGAAGTCATCGTCACTTAATTCTTGCAATAAATGAATTTTGTATGGTTGAAATTTATTCTTATGTAATACACGTAACACTGAAGAATGACCTATATCATGTAATTGTGCAACCCTGCGTGAGGATGTATGTGTATATTCAACGAAACTCTGCATTATATCTAAAGTTTTGTTGTTTTTGGTCTACCTAATCGGTATCTATCTTTTACTCCTCCAGAGTCCTCAAAGCGCTTTACAGTTTTTTGTATCGTCGCGTTATGGATAGAAGAACGGTTTGAAAAGGTATCGTTGAACAAGTTGGCTACTTGACTATAAGATATTTTTCTGTCACCGTACGCTCTTTGCATTAGAATATTAATTCGTTCTTTTTCATTACCAACCATTTTAGAGAAAGAATTTGCTTTGCAGAACTTTCCAAAACACATCAAACTTCTGTCAGTTTTATTTAATAATGTAAATAGTGAAAATCTGTCAAAATCACAGCATTCTATATTTAAACATTTAAATTTCTTCAAATCTACGTATTTTGCACTGCTTTATGTATTTAAAACCTTCTAGACTACATAAAATCATAAGTGTTACATATGGATGAACTCGTATTGAAGAGGAGATTCCAATAATGGCTATATATATACAGGGTGATGTCTTTAAAAAACCAAAGTGGTTATTAATATCAGAGAAACGACAAATTTGGCAACGGTGCAAATGTCAAATCTGGAATTTCCGTATTCGAAAATAGGCTTATCCCAAATTTTGTACAATACGGACTAGCAATTTACGAGATAATTGGGCGTTTCCAGACTTTTGGTCCACTCTGTTTATCATAATATAGATTACCATAATAATTATCTAAGTATCATATTTACATGTAAATTAAATTTGACGTGAAATATACCAAAAAAACTGATTAGATATCAGTAGATATGTTTAATTAAAATAATTTATGTTCCGGGCTTAATGTGTGTATTACATTAATTTCACATTAATTCAATTTTGAAGCATATACAGCGTGACCAGTCAAGGCCGCATCATATGAGATTTTTTTTATTAATAGTGTTATTCGAAATTTGACTTGGCATCAATGTCTGCTTCGATCGAGATAAATATTAACCAACAAATGTTAATCAAGTGATTCGCGTTATCTGTCAAATTTTAATTTTTTTCCAAAAAAACTCAAAAGTGGGGTTATTTCTCAAAATAGCGAAAGAAATTGCTAGAAAAAGTTTTTCTAAATGCAATTTTTAGTCCATATGCAGAATTTAAGCTGCATAAGATAATTAAAATTTTTTGCCGATTTTTTGCAAATTGTTGCTAAATAAGAGTCAACGCGACCTACAAAAACCTTCTTAGTTTTGACAGTGCTTTCTTCCACACATATTTTCTTTAAAGTAGTGCCATATTAAATGTGCGTTTTTTTACAAAATCCAAATAATGCTATTAAAATTTGGTCACATGTGATGAAAAGTATATTTGTTTTGTGACCCTGTACAAGGTAACTTCATAAAATAACTATTTTTGAAAACGTAGTTCGTGTCTGACAGTAATACACATTAATATCAAGAAAATAGTTTAATTAAAAAAGTCAAATTTTCTAATAAAAATATCTGCTGTGGAAATTAGAAGAAATGAAATAATGCTGGCTTCAATTTTTTTAGATAACAATGCAACCTCTTTTTTATACGTTCATAACGAAAACAGGCAACATTGTTAAAACAAAATCAATAATCTATCTCAGAATGACGTTTAAAACTTCATGTCAGATAGAGATTCATAGACTACATGTTAACGTAAAACAAAATTCAAAGCCGCCCGCTTCTATAAAAATATCGATAATACAGCTTCAGCATTTTCAATCATATTTATTTAATTTTTACCTTCATTTCGCTTTACATTAAAAAACATTATAAAGAAAATTTATGTAAAATTAAATTTTCTATAAAAAATACGCGTACACATTTTTTTATAAAATTAATCGTTATACAAATAATGAAAAAATTGAACTAACACTCAAACTCTACCTTAGGATTTTTTTGTCGCTAAATTATGCGTCGTATCAAAAAATGGAACAGAATATAATTAATCGATATGTTTAAGGTCTATATCTAGGTATCTTTATACCTTTGAAATATGCAGCGGTTTTAGAAATGTTTGATGAAAACCAATAACTGACCCAAAAATAAATCCCCCCTCACTGCCGCTGGATTTCACCCAAAATCTAATCAGCTTTAAGCCAAATGAAAATAAGCTTAAATGCAAAATTTTGAGTACGTAGGTATTCTGAATACTAACATACACGTACACACGCGCGCACTGACGCACGCACGCACGCACGTGTACGTAAAATTTGTTCCAAAAAGTTTTTAAAACCTCGTTTTCTGTTATAAAGTTGCAACACCATCTCTTATACAAACATTGAAATAGGCGAAAATTTGACGTTTTGATTTACATATTTATTTATAGATTTGTGCGCTTTAATCCCTACGGTGTAATAATAGCGTATATATCACAAAACTTAATTACATTTTAATCCCTTGTGTTATTAAGAGTTGTACGTTAGTTCCCTGGTATGCAATATACCATTATTTATATTTGTAATCAGGCGTAATTAGTTTAGTTCGTAATATATAGTTAGTCTTATATATATATATATATATATATATATATATATATATATATATATATTAGTTTTAGGTTTAATGTATACGTTTAGGTAGTTAAAGTACTTCCCAGAATATCAGAGAGTAATCTTGATAGCGACAGGTCAGTGGCATATACCATACGGTCTGTAAAATATATTGACTTTTCAGTGTCTTATGTTCGTCAAAATATTTAAAAAAATATACTTGTAATTGTAATTATAACCTATTAATACATAGTCCATCGGTTCTCAACCTTTTATGGACTACCGCCCCTTTTACAAGAAAAAATAATTCTAACGCCCCCTGTTACATAATAGTTAATTATACCAATTTTATATGTCTGTCTTATTATCTATTAATAATCACAAATTAAAAATTAATTCTCTCTCTCTAATCGCACTCCTTGTGGTACTAGCAGAAGGTCGTGAGTATTAATTAATTAAAAATACAAAAACATGTTATAATAAAAACATTTAATTCAGACAAAGACCATACAAAGTGTTAGAAGAAAATTATAACTTAACCAACAAATGCAAGACAATACAAATACACAAAAGCTGGAGTACCCCGCACTGGGGCACTCCACAAAGGCAAAGACAAGACGATTAATCAAAATTAGTAAAAAAAATATAATGAAAAAACAAAATTCAATAAGAAACATAAATTTCAATGAGATGGTTGAGGCTGGTGGAGTTTTAACTATTTGTTAATACCGGGTTTCAATTTAGTTAGCATCAGTCGCAAATCACCACGCTCAGAGATATGAAGTCTATTCCTTTTCTTAGACAGTAAATTAGCTACTACAATGAACCAACGCTCAGCCACATATGATGAAGGAAACGCAATTAAAAATTTCTGTACTATTTCCCTCAATCCAGAGTGGAGAGCTGATATTGATTTTTGGAGCCAGAACTCTTGGTATCCATTTCTAAATTTTACTTTTAATTCTTCATTAGTTGTGAGTTCTACGAGTTCTTCTAAGTTTGATGATTCTGCTGTATCTGCATTTGCGGAAGAGTCTAAAACCCAGCTTGGTATATTCATATTTAAAGTGTCCTGGAATCGCTCTGTAAAATCAGCATGAAGAGCGTCCAGGTGTTGGCAGTAAGTAAGTAAATCTTCCTGTTTTACCGATAATGCTGATAATGTCGGAAAGTGACTGTATTCACCTCTTCCTAGATTTCGTTTGAATAGAAGAAGTTTTCCCACAAAATCAGCTATGACGTTTTTTGTCTTTATTAAATTCAACTCATCACCTTGCAATTGTAATTAACGTCATTAAATATTTTAAAAGGGTCTGTCAAATAAGCGATGTCATTTTTTGACGCAATCAAGTTTCCGCGCAGTTCATCGTCTCTGTTTTCAAGGAAGTCCCCTACTGAGTCTAATAGATTGAAAAATCGATTCAGACAAATACCTTTCGAGAGCCATCGTGTGCAGTAGCAAGCGATTATAGTCTTCACCATTTTCACTACAAAGTTGCCCAAATAATCTGTCATTTAATGAATTGCTTCTTATCTTGTTGACTGCTCTAATAACGTAATGAAGCGACGTATGCAGGCGTTCATTAAGATTTTTTTCAACCAAGTGCTGACGATGAATAACACAATGTACATCGAGTACATGTGGTGTTGCTTGTTTTAAATGCGCCGTGAAACCCTTATGACGTCCCATCATTGCTGGAGCACCATCTGTAGCAACTAATAAAATAATTTGAATATGAGTTTCATTCTCTTGAAAAAAACGTGCATGGTATTAAATATAGATTCTCCCTTGTATCGGTTTCCAAATTTTTTGCAAATAATAACTCTTGACAAATTTTTTCTTCTTTTACGAATCGGACGTAAGCCAAGAGTATTGCTTCGTTATTTGGTAAAGATGATTCTTCGAGTTGGATGGAAAATTTGGAAGTTTTTTAGTAATCACATAATGATAGTTCAACACCTTTAGTCATTTCATCTATTCTTCTTTGCACTGTATTATTACTCAAAGGATTTTTTTTATATCTGATGGCGTCTTATGATGAAGAACGGTTTCGATTACCTCTTTGACTACCGGCATAATTAATTCTTCACCAATTGTGTGTGGTTTTCCGCTTTTGCGATTAATAATGAAATATTATATGAAGCTCGTAGTCCATGATCCTCTTGCACAAAGATTTGATATAGTTGACCGTTTTAAATATTTCTTTTCAAGTCCTTGAAAATAGGATAAATCTTTGTCCTTTTTATCAGCATGTATTATATTATTCAAATGCTCTTGGAGCCTAGAAGGCTTCATGGCTTCATTTGAAAAAACCTTTTAGCAGATTAAACACATAGGTAATAATTGGTTTGTTGGAGATTGCGTAAATCCATATTTCAAATACTCACTATTGCACTGCCGACATTTCTTCTTAGTTTCAGACATTTTGAAATTCACAATTTATTACGATTTCAATACATTAACTTTTCAACCGATTTATAGAAAGTTATAAAACTAATGGTTATAATGACTTCTTTACTTTATCAGTCACGCACGAGTATGGATCACTGACGAAGCACACAAAAATAATAAGACATTAGAAGAGCTATCCCTGCCTTTTAAAGATTTGATTTCGAGCACGCAACAACTTGTATGGCTTTGTTTGTTTGCGGTGCCCCGGTGCACATGCTCTGCAAACAGGTTATTCAAGTTCCCGTATTTTTGTTGAAACATGCTTGATTGCGTAAATGACGTCTTTGCTTACCAACTTGCATAGACTTGTTACCTACAGTCCTAAACCGAATCAATTAGTTTATACTTAACGCTTATTTAAATGTTTTAACGTTTATTTACTTTTACGCCATAATAATAGGATAAACATTTTAGACGGCTAGATAAAATGTTTTTTCATAAAAATATAGGTATTTTATTATATTAACCTTTAAGTTTAAGTGCTCGCATGGTACCTATCAGGCGCCACACATTTTTTAAACTTCTATACACTTATTAATAATTTTTGTAAAAAAAAGCCCACATACGAAATTTCATAAAATTATATCGAAACAGTCGAAAGATATTGAAGAAAACGCGATTTCTTTTTCAACTTTGACAGCCTGCATCTCGGAAACGAAGCATTTCCGGACCCATGTACACATGAATTTTTTGGCTTAGAATGATGAGTTCTAGTACTCCTTTAATTTTGGAGGATTAGATAAGATTCACCCGATATTATATATATATATATATATATATATATATATATATATATACATATTGTAAAGTTTTTTACTAACAAATACAAAAAGACAACGATGCGCAATGTGGCACTTGAGAGGCGCTTTACAAGCAGTTACATTGGAAGAGTTTCTCGTAAGAAATATAATAATAATAATAATAAATTAATTCGCGTGTGTTTACATATTGTCAATTGTACAATATAAAGAAGTAGATACAGGTACCATAAAATGCTGTTATTTATGCCCAAGATTGAGAAATCGACATTCAAAACAAATTTGTACAATTTGGAACAAAACCATTTCTACAGAATACAGTAAACGTATATGCAATGAATGTAATGCATAATCTTATGTACAACTCTTATAATTTGACACATTTTATATATTATTTCTGTACTTATGATATATATATATATATATATATATATATATATATATATATAAAGTTATATCAAAAGCAAATGAAGAACTGAAAAAAGTTCATAACTGGTTTTTATCCAATCATCTTGTTTTAAATACTAATAAGTGTTTTGCAATAAATTTCAATCTCACTCGTAGTACTAATAATAATAATATGAGTGTTTTGGTAAAAACATTGGATGGGTCTATTAAACAAGAAAATGTTGTTAAATTTTTAGGAATATCCATTCAAAATGATGGTTTGTGGGATGTTCATATTGAAGCAGTTTGTGGAAGGGTGGCTCCAATTTGTTACTGCATCAAGCAATTGCAATTATTGGTAGATAAGTCTGTGTTGATCACTTTCTATTACGCATATTTTCAGTCAATAATAGCATATGGCCTCATCGCATGGGGTGCATCTCCATCAAGTGTCAGGGTTTTTAAGTTACAAAAAAAGGCAATAAGAAATATGGTTGGGGCAAACCACCGTGCAAGTTGTAGAAACATTTTTGTACAACTAAATATTTTGACATAGCCATGCTTATTAATAATGTATATGCTTGTGTATGCTAAAACAGAGTGCAAGAAATGGACCAGGTTATCAGCACATCATAAGTATGTTACAAGAAATAAATATACTTTAGAGGTACCTTCGCACAATTTAACAACCTTCGAAAACTGTCCAAAGTATTTGGCTATAAAATTATACAATAAGTTACCTAATACCTTTAAAGACTGCACAGAAAACACCTTCAAGCAAAAAATAAAAGCTCTATTAATAAAGAAATGTTATTATTCTTTAAATGAGTTTCTTGATGACAACTTATGATGTTGAATGCTGATCTACACGTTTGTTTTAAACATAGTGTACATGCAATTATTATACAATAGTATTACTCTTATTTTATTGACATATCCTATGCTATGTAAATAGTCAACAGGACAAATAAAATTATTATTATTATTATTATTATTATTATTATTATTATTATTATATATATATATATATATATATATATACATATATATTGTTTTGAATGTAGCGCTTTTTAATTATGCTTGTAAAAAATTCAAAACAGTTATAAATTACACTGGTGCCTAGGAGGCTCCATGCGAGCAGTTATGTATGTGAAGTTGACGTGAGTACTATCGTCCCCACGAAAAGAACGAAAAGAACAAAAATTAAGTGATTTAACATCTAAGACTTTCCGTAAGCAGCCTGCAAGTTTCTTTATCAAACCAAATAATGTTCGTTAATGTGCATTTAACTAACGTAATTCAATTTTGCATTTCATGTCGTAAGAAATGAAGGGACAGCTCTATCATTGTACAAATTGTTTGAGATTGAATTAATACAAACGTCATCTTACTAAAGCAGATCACACATACTTGTACAGATAGCGAGGATCGTCTAAAATTCCGAGTAAGTACATCATTACACTATTATCTTATATATGAATTAGAAATATAATAAAATACTTATCTTTTTTGGGTTTTTTAATGGTGTAATTTAAATTATACAATCTAAACGTTTCGATAACACTTACAGTTATCTTCGTCAGTAGTAATATTTATTAAAAATTCTTAAAGATGTTGTAAACAAGTTTGTCAAAGTTGAAAAATTAAAACATAAACATCAGCCTGCTATTAACATAACAGTTTGAGAAACGTATAAAGCCAACTATAAAATTAAATTTTAGTAAAGAATAACTAGGTCATTAAAAATTAAATATTGTTAAACTGCCTTAAAGATGACAAACCAGAACACTCTCTACGACGAAAGCTAACAATGGAATTTGTGAGCAAAAAAAAAACACATTTAACAGAATTTAATCGAGTTATGATGTAAGTGTAAAGTTGTGAAAAAACTTCAATTTGAAAATGATTGAAGCATTCACAAATCCAAACATTACATCAAATAAAATAACCCAGTTAAACCTAACAAAGAGATATCTATATTAATAAGTGGAAGTGTTATTAACAATGAAAGCATAATGCAGAATGTTTTTTGTAATTTTTAATTTTAATTTAATTTCAACTATTTATGTTAAATTATAGTGCTGTGGTAATTTAACATATAATTGGTCAAGCATTTGCTTCAAGGTCTAGGAAAAACACAGCAAAAAACCTAGACATACCAAAAATTAAAATTAAAATCAGAATTAAGACGTATCATTATGCTTTTGTTAAATTATAAGATGCCAAAACCTATTTAAACGGAGATTTTCTTCTTGTCTATTAAAATTATTAGGGTGTTTATATATTTCAATAGCTTCACGTTGTAAACGAACATAATAATGGGTTTGTCTTGACAATATTTCCGTATTGTCAAATTGAATCTCATGATTTACGTTATTCAGGGCATGGTCAGCCACAGCAGACCTCTCTGGTTGACCTAATCTACAAAATCTGATGTGTTCTTTACATCTTATATCAAAGCTACGTTTTGTGGTTCTGATGTATACTTTTCCACATGAACAAGATAACTTATAAACTCCGGAAGATGATAAAGGGTTTGACACATCTTTAGGTGATCTTAAATGTTCTTTAATTTTTCTTGTAAGTTTAAAAATAGTCCTAATGCCATATTTAATTAGGATTTTTCAATTCTATTTGTAACATTAGCTATAAAAGGAAAAAAAGCAATACCAACATTGAGAACTGATTTTTCTTTAAGGTTACGCCTAGAAGGTGTAATAACATTATTAATATCTGTAAGTGAATACCCATTACCTTGTAAGGATTTTCTTAAATATTTATATTCATCCTTGAAAAATTTAGGGTCACAAATTCGTTTTGCTCGATCTACTGAAGATTGAATTACACCAATTTACAGTTGGCTTTATACGTTTATCTAACTGTTATATTAATAGCAGGCTGATGTTTATGTTTCAATTTTTCAACTTTGACAAAATTGTTTACAACATCTTTAACAATTTTTAGCAAATATTACTACTGACGAAGATAACTGTAAGTGTTATCGAAACGTTTAGATTGTATAATTTAAATTACATCATTAAAAAGCCCCAAAAAAGATGAGTATTTTATTATGAGTGATAATGGTGAAAGTTTACATTTTCATAAATTAGAAATATGTCTCACTTAATGGGGGGTGCATTAAGATCCAATTACTACATTTGTTATTTCAAACCAAGTACTTTAATTTTCGAGTTTGTGTTACCGACTTGATGTGATAATGGAGGAAACTGTAGAACCCGTTATAATAGCCGGATAAAATGACAGCTCTTTCGAATCGGATGAGGATGATATAGACTGATTGTTAGTTACATATCGCATTCGTTTCCAAAACCTACCTTTATACGATATTAAATGTAAAAGAATTAATATAAACTACATTCATAATTACTTTACATTAATCAAAACTTCGGAATTTTGAAATAACAACATCTTAAATAAATGTTTAATACTTTCACACCTTTCAATTGTTTGATAATTAATCTAAAATTTTTAATACACCGAAACTCCAACGCACATCTATGAGTTATCTGGTCTTCAGACTTAAGTCGTATTTTAAAGGGTCACCTTTTGTTTGCCGGTTGCCTGAATCGCCTTTATTTAACACAATATTTTGTAAGCGGCACATTTACAGCATCTTCGTTGAAACTAGCACGGTTTGCTACTGATTGCTATTTGCCGCTTCCATGCAAAAAAGCGACACTATTTCACTTATAACATGATTTATTACTCTATGATATTCTGGATATTCTTGGTACAAATTATTAGCAACAAATCGAAGTTCAATCAAAAGCTTCAGTAATAAATTGTTAAAAAGGTTATGACTATTTGCTATATATGAATATATATATATATATATATATATATATATATATATATATATATATATATATATATATATATATATACATACAGGGTGAGTCACGAGGAACTGTACATACTTCTACCATAAATAGAGGCACCTTAGGGGATTATCAAATGACCATTAAAAAATGTCTTCTTGTTTTGTTTATTAATATACAGGGTGAATTATGGATCTTCACCAAAACAATGTTTTCAATGATTAAGTCGATTTGTCTCAGTTTTTGGTGAAAGTGTGTATTCGTGTCTAGCAACTAACTGACATATTCAGAATTAAAAAAATCCAGGACCGTCTTCGTGAAAATTTGTGGGACTGCTTCATATCCAATACTTCACCCTGTATATAATTTCTCTAAAATCTGATATAATTTTTCAGAGCGCATTAATAGACAGTTAAACCTGGGTATTTGAATTTTTTGTTACACTTATCTCACATTTTCAATTAAAGATTCATTTTAGAGTCAAATTGAAAATTGGCAATAATGGCAGTAATGTTTAGTTATTAAAAAGAAATCTTTAAAATAAACAGTAACGACACACACTGTGCTCCAGTATGGTAAGTACCATAATTTAAATTGATTTACAGGGCCGGATTTGGAAATCTGGTTCATCTCAAAAATTCACCCTGTATGTAACTTTTTCCACCCGTAATAGACAGAAGCCAGATAAAAAATGTTTGTAATAACCTAGTTTTTACTTTTTTATTTTTTTCTGACCTTATTTGAAGAGCTATCAAGAAAAGAAGAGCACATTTTCATTGCCACTTTTCTAGCTCTACTTAATGCTGTTATTCAATTTTTGATACAACGTTTCGTTTGTTAGCAACGATCATCAACTTTTTTTAAATACACGAAAAAATTATTTTTGCCATATTTAAATTCTCTCCTTGGTTCTGAATTCAACTATATATCACACTTTATATTTTTGATACGTTTCGGATGAGAAAATTCATATTCAGTGTAAAACATCGAAAACGTACAGTTAAAACTAGAAACATTAGAAAACTGTAAAATTATTATAAAATAATGTTTTCTCATTTTCTAATGCCTGTTGGGAATAAAATAATTCAGAAGTATGTATTTAGTGAAAATACTATTAATTAAACAGTTAAAATACATCTTCCGTCGTACTAATGCATTTGATAAAAATAAGTTGGCTTTGCATTTTGTTTACCTACCTGTCATAATTGATTGTTATCCGTATTACGTTTGTTTGGTGGTCTTTGAGTTAATTACATTTTGTGTTTACCTAAAATCAATATGGTAGGAGTACATTTTTCAAATAATGAAAAATTCGAAATACTGACATGTTACATTTTGTGTCAACGTAATTGTTCTGAAGCCGAAATAATGTATTTAAACAAATATCCAGAAAGGCGATCAGCTTTGAAGAAGAATTCAGGATGCCTGCGACGAATTTAGGAACAATAGGGGAATTTTTGCTAAAATTCGGCAATCTTTATATAAACGAATAAATTTGTGCGTAGAAACGGATGGTCGTCATGTGGAGCATCTTTTGTAGATTCAGTTTTGTGTTTCATGCTTTCAGTGGTCCTTTTCAATTTTTTTTTATCATTAATTGTCTCAGCAACATTTTTTTTGTATTAAAAACGATTATTTTTTACCCGAGATTATTTCTTACATTCTAAAGCAAAATTAATGAGAGCAGTTTGACGTTCACGCAATTGTTATTTTTTTATTTTCCATAGCCATCTTTCATAATTGTAAATGAATTCGTTAGTTAATTTTATAAAAGTATGATTAACTCATGAAAAGTTCAAATCGATTTATTTCGAAAACAGACAAGAGTATCATTCTTTATGAAAAAATCTAATTTTTTTAAGTTTTATATTAAAATTGCGAAATTTTGAAAAACAAAAAAACTTATGAATAACAATCTCCAATGCCCCGCCCACACGAGCGGCTTATGAGTACAACTAAAAAATCATATTCACGCCATACGATTGGGCATGTTCCACTAAATACATGTACAGAACGCTATCATTTAAAGGGAATCCATTTTGAAGATATTTGAATTAAACCGATGTTAGGGCGCCATCTTCCAAGAGCTCCAGCTCTCTTAGGAAGTAGTTTTGTATTAAGGTAATTTACCTTAAATCGGAATAAAATCAACTCTAGAATCTGAAGTTTTCTTTTGTGAAAAGAGCTTGTGGACACCCTGTATATATATATATATATATATATATATATATATATATATATATATATATATATCTGTGTATATCCAGAGTGTCCCATTTTCGAGTACTACACTAGACTTGTGTTTTTTCATAGAACACCCTATATATTTGTATATATTTGAATTCTATGGTAAATGTTGAGCAAAATGATATAAGGTACTATGCGTCTACGGCTAACGGTTCCTAAGTTATTGACATTTCTATGTGAAAAAATTAGTCAATTAAGTAGGCTGCTGTTCCGCCATATTGAAAGATATCGGAGTCAAATTTTGGGATTTGTTATCTAGCTTTAACTTCTATATTTAGATTGCAGACTCTTTTCTTTGCATATACAGGGTGGTCCGTTTTGCTCAATGTTATCTTTCTCATTTTTTTAAATAGCACACCCTGCATTTTATTAGAGATTTGAATGGCATTTTTTACGGTCTTTCAATAGATTCTCACTTTTTACTACATATTCCCAAGTGTTTTTGAATTATTTAGTGATGAAGTTGAAAATTGTAAACATTTTTTATTTTTGTTGAATTTGTCACAATATAAAATAAAGACAATATCATAATTCACAAAAAAACAAACATGAAACAATTCCAATTGCTATAAAACCGTGAAGCTATAGGTTTGTGACACGATTCAACATTTTGCACTATAAAAGAGCAACGCTTAATAATTATTTACTCGCAGAACTGCATAACTATAAACTTTAAAATGGAATTAAGGAACACAATGAATAAGAGTAGCTTGGTTTTCGATTGTCTTTTTCTGTTTCTTAGCAACTTAACAAATAAAAGCCACTTATTATAAATAATTCATGAAGAATTGTCAGATAATTATCTGATAGTGACTTCGTTATTTACTTAGTGTGCGACCATTTTTTCAAAAGAAAATCTAATTAATATGATCTATGTTTTGGGACAAGCTGAAAGGAAGTGATGTTGGCATCCAGGATTTATAAACAAAAGTGCCCTTTAGCTAGACATGCAACACCTGAAGCGTTGCAACTTCTTTGAGAACGATTTGAAGAAACAGGAAATGTCATATACAAAAAAAAGGAGGTGTAGAAAATCGTACAGTTGCAAACGAAGAAAACTTGTTAACAGTTTTATTAAATTTAGAAGAAAATCCTCACGTAATTGTTCGTCAGATTGCGGTACAAGTAGATCTGAGCAAAAGTTCAACACAAAGCAAACATAAATATCACCCATACCATTTGTGTTTGCATCAAATCCTACGACCGCAAGGTTTCGCAACTCGAATTCTAGACAAAATTAACCAAGAAGCCGATTTTGTTGACTTTGTGCTATTTAGCGACGAAGCAAGTTTTAATAGCATATGAGTCGTTAATAAACATAATAGTCACTATTACTCCTTCGAAAATCCACACGGCGCACGACAAGTAGATTGCCAGCATCAGTGGACTGAGAATGTGTGGGTGGTATTACCAATACTGATGTAATAGGATCTTTCGATGGATCCCTGACAGGAGAAAGATATCTGCAATTCCTTCAAGAAGATTTGCCACAGTTGCTTGAAAATGTGAATCTACATGCTCGACAAATTATGTATTACCAACATGATGGTTCCCCGCAGCACTACCAGCGCCAAGATCGCTGGATAGATCGAGGTGGTCCCATCGTTTGGCCAGCGAGATCACCCGATCTCACTCCCCTAGACCTTTTGTGTGGGGATATGTGAAACAGGAGGCATATAGAGATTTGCCTACTACACAAGCCAATATGAAACTTCGAATTACTGAGGCTTTTCGAAGTAAGCGTTGCTCTTTTATAGTGCAAAATGTTGAATTGTGTCATAAACCTATAGCTTCACGGTTTTATAGCAATTAGCATTGTTTCATTTTTGTTTTTCTGTGAATTATGAGATTGTCTTTATTTATTTTATTTGTGACAAATTCAACAAAAATAAAAAATGTTTACAATATTCAACTCTATCACATAATAATTCAAAAATACTTAGGAATAGGTAGTAAAAAATGAGTATCTAGTGAAATCCCGTAAAAAATGCTATTCAAATCTGTAATAAAATACAGAGTGTGCCATTTAAAGTAAATGAGAAAAATAACATTGAGCATAATGGACCACCCTGTATATGTAAAGAAAAGAGTCTGCAATCTAAATATAGAAGTTAAAACTAGACAGATTGGAAAAACGAATCCCAAAATTTCACTCCGATATCTTTCAAGATGGCGGAACAGGGGCCTACTCAGTTGACTAATTGTTCACATAGAAATGTCAATAACTTAGGAACCGTTAGTCGTAAACCCATAGTACCTTATGCCATTTTGCTGAGCATTTAACAGAGAATTCAAATATATAAAAATATATAGGGTGTTCCATTAAAAAAACACAAGTTTAGTGTAGTACTCGAAAATGGAACACCCTGTATATACAAAAATATTTTTACCAGATGCTCCTCGTTGTTAACTACAATAATCTGTTATAAGGTTTTTTTATTAAATCCACAGTATAGGCGTAATCTTCCACCCCCATTTTTCTTTGAGACTAGTTGGCTATTAATCGTTTCGAACTAACATTCAATTTTACTTTTTTATCTTTGAATGAGCTTCATCGATTCTTAAAAATGAAAATATGCCAACATAGTTTCTATTTTATCTATTTTTTCTCGGCACATCTCATTCCAGAAATCCTCAAACACAATTTAGTATCCATATGTGGTATGGTATAATAGGCAGGCAAATAATTGGGCCAATTTTCTATAAAGGCATTTTAAAAAAGAGATGATACGTTGATATGTTATCAGAATTCCTAAAATCATACTTAGAGGATGTCAACTTAGAGATGCGTAACCGAATATACTTCCAGCAAGATGGAGCTCCTCCCCATCAGTTTCACAAACTCAGAGTGCTATTAGAAAGATGTTTCCAAAATAGATGGAACCAAATTGCCCGATTCGTTGGTCTCCAAGGTCTCCTGACATAACTCAATTAGACTTTTACTTTTCGGGTTATGTCAAGGTCGAAGGCTACAAAATAAGATATGCGAACCTGGCCGACCTTCATAATATCATTAAGGACATTATAAGATCCGTGGATGGCAGAACAGTCCTAACAGCTACAAGCCGTGTAATAAAGAATGCCCGAAAATGCATAGAAAAAAATGTTTACACATTTAAAGTAGGATGTTTTATCATTTCTGTTGCTTAATAAAATGAAAACAGTAAATTTTAATTTTATTTCCTAACCATTCAAAGTCAACCAAGCTAAAAGAAAAATGTACTGTTTATTCGGTTCTTTTCAATTTCAGGTCAATAAGGCTAAGAACCACTTCGGTTGTAAAATTGCTGTACATTCCATTCAGCAAATGGTATACAGGGTATTCCACTAAAAAAAACATATTTTCCTCATTTTTTCTTAATTGTTTTTCTGTTTTCACCATCTTAATCAGCGGGGAAAATGCTACTAGTTTTCTGATATAACCAACTTTGTATATTCAATAATAAGAAAGTTACCAATACTGCGCACTTAATTTAGAACACCTTATATATATATATATATATATATATATATATATATATATATATGATACTATGAGAGTTAGTAATACAACGCGTGTACGTGTGTGCGTGTCTGCGTGTGTGCGTGTGTGCATATGTGTGCGTGTGTGCGTCTGTGCGTATGTGCGTATGTGCGTGTGTGCGTGTGTACGTGGGTGCATGTCTGCGTGTGTGCGTGTGTGTATGTGTGTGTGTGTGTGCGTGTGTGCGTGTGCGCGTGCGTGCGTGTGTACGTGTGTACGTGTGTGCGTGTGTGCGTGTGTGCGTATGTAGTGTGTGCGTGTGCGCCTGTGTGCGTGTGTGCGTGTGCGTGTGCGCGTGTGTACGTGTGTACGTGTGTACGTGTGTGCGTATGTGCGTGTGTGCGTGTGTGCGTGTGCGTGTGTGCGTGTGAGCTTGTGTGCGTGTGTGCGTGTGTGCGTGTGTGCGTGTGTGCGTGTATGCGCCATTCAAAGCCAACCAAGCTAAAGGAAAAATGTACTGTTTATTCGGTTCTTTTCAATTTTAGGTCAATAAGGCTAAGAACCATTTCGGTTGTCAAATTGCTGTACATTCCATTCAGCAAATGGCATACAGGGTATTCCACTAAAAAAAACATATTTTCCTCATTTTTCTTAAACGCTACACTCAATTGTTTTTCTATTTTCACCATCTTAATCAGCGGGGAAAATGCTACTAGTTTTCTGATCTAACCGACTTTGTATATTCAATAATAAGAAAGTTACCAATACTGCGCACTTAATTTAGAACACCTTTTATATATATATATATATATATATATATATATATATATATATATATATATATATATATATATATATGTTACTATGAGAGTTAGTAATACAACGCGTGTACGTGTGTGCGTGTCTGCGTGTCTGCGTGTGTGCGTGTGTGCATATGTGTGCGTGTGTGCGTGTGTGCGTATGTGCGTGTGTGCGTGTGTACGTGGGTGCGTGTCTGCGTGTCTGCGTGTGTGCGTGTGTGCATATGTGTGCGTGTGTGCGTGTGTGCGTATGTGCGTGTGTGCGCGTGTGCGTGTGTTCGTGGGTGCGTGTCTGCGTGTGTTCGTGTGTGCATGTGTGTGTGCGTGTGTGCGTGTCGTCGTGCGTGTGTACGGTGTGCGTGTGCGTGTGTGTGTGTCGTATGTGTGTGCGTGTGCGCCTGTGTGCGTGTGTGAGTGTGTGCGTGTG
>JARFJB010001925.1:930000-935000 GCA_036346205.1 Vesta saturnalis
CTTGGTAGAGCATTTTTGCTGCTCTATGCTTTCCCCATCCTATCCTCCCTAGCCGTTCTATACGGCCGTTTCGTTAGCTCCCAATCAATCTGTCTCGAGTGTTGCATATTTCTAAGGGGTCCAGCAGCTTAGGTTCTAAACCTTGCGAAGGCATCTTGGATCAGCAACTTGAAATAAACGTCCAAGAAAATACAGGTTATTTTTGGTAGAATTAGTACAAATTCGTTTACTTTAGGGAAGACCCACAATAATCTTTCATCAAAATATACTTTTAAAAAAATCCGTATCAAGATTAAACTGATAATAATACATATTTCAATAATAATGTCTTTTATTCCCAATATTATAAATAATTATGTTTTTTTACAATTTATTCATACATTTATGGACTTTGACATCTCAATCAGAATGTATTGAATTTAACAAATGTTAAAAATTTTAACCATTTTGGATTTGTTATGCTGCCGTACACTGCATAGGTCGTCTTAGATTGTCTGAAATCAGATTCAAACAGAATATAGAAACATTAAGCTGCGAGTAGCCTTATACGACGACTCGGTTTTTAATATTGCCACGTTGACAATTACACCCCACCTCCACTCACTCCTTCCGCCCCCTCCCCACCAGACGTCACCGTCATTCGTCATTCGAATCTTGCTGCTTGTCGCGACGTGCTTCTGCGTTGTTTACATAGTTCGTTAGATGTTGCTTTAATATACTGACATAACACGTTTTAGTCCGTTGAGCAACAATCTGTGACCAAGCTTAAAAATCCCCTTTTTAATACCGGTATTTCTTTACCTTCGTCTTCAACTGATCCACGATATCCGGGTCACCAAGATAGTTGAATTCTCTTAGTGAAAAAACAATACTGATAATTGTGACGTAAATTCGATCAAAGAGGGTTCACAAGAAAGGAGCGATAAAATAAATGAAATAACGAGAAACTAACGCTTGTGTCACAAAGAGTCCATCCTAAATGAAAGATAAATAACAAATAAAATAGAATTTATCTTAAACTTCTTTATACATAATTCTAACTGAAGATGAAATACCGAAGAGGGTTGCAAGCGTCACAAGGATAACTTACATTTTGTCAATGTAAACTGACGGTTAAACCAAATAAGTAAACAATGGTTTAACAGTTATTATATACAAGCTACACACATATAGGAACATAGAATATCTAAGTGAATCTTGGAAGAATTTGTTCATTTAACCAAGTTTCATTATCTTAGATAGCGTACAACTAGTACAAATAATCAAATAGTTCAACTAAAATCAGAATAAATTTTCACTTGTGCTAACAGGCATTAGATTGACGTTATATAATTAGATATCATAAATCCTTTTCCTCGATGATCAGGTGAAATAAATGCAACTGAAGGCTAACTTGTTTCTATCTCTTCAAAGAGAGGTATGACGGCCAACTGTGTATCTGCAGTGTGTAGATAATGGAATTTCCGTAGGTAATATTGAGGGTAGGTAAAAGTGACCATGTAATTTCAACAAGAATCGTAGAAGTTATTTTACGAATTAATCATAATGTTATGACCAGAATGTTGATGTCATCAGTGTATAGAAAAATATATAGAAAATGAAATGCCTACTTAAAGAAAATGTGACATCAACTTACCACATAGCACATATTATATGTTTCTATTAAAAAACTTTATTTCCAAGAGAAGATCGTTGAACAAGGAGTAACCTTAACCTTCACACCATTCCCTTGCGGGATAAGAAAAACAATCCCTGCCTCTTATTTATTTTTCATTCACAATCTTTCTCCATGCTTTCCTATTTCCGCATACCTCCGTAGCTTCCGCAAGATTCATATATTGTCTCTGAGATGTCTCTTTATTTTTAAAACTCCTTATCTTCTTTCTTTTATCATACATTCTGCAACATTCAGCCAAGTTTTACGCGGCCTACCAGGCCCGTACTGACATCTAACCTCACCCACAAATATTTGCTTCGTTAATCTTGCGTTGTTCATTCTCTCAATGTGAACAAACCTACGTAATGTACTATTTTATATCTATCCATCATCGTCTTTTCTTCGCCACACTCCGTCATTGTGCACTCACTCTTTATCTTATCCCTGCTCGTTTTACCACAAGCGCTTCTCAGGAATCTCATACCCATGGTATTATATGCTTGCCTAACACATTGTTCCATGTATACAGTGAACAACCACGGTGACATCACACAGCCTTGTCGGACTCCATGCTCAATATTAAAGTATTCACTCACACCTCCTTTCACCCTATTGTTGTATACTCCCCTTATTTCGTTTATTAGACCTTTACTTACGCCATATTCCTTTAATATTTCCCACAGCTTCTCCATATTCACTCTGTCGTATGCATTCTTCAGATCTACAAACGCACAGTACAGCTTCCTTTCTACACATAAACACTGTTCGATCACCTGCTGGAGAGCAACCATCTGATCAACACATTCTCTCCCTGGCATGAAGCTACCCTGCATATCCCAAATATTAGTTTGTGTATTATTATAATAATTTAAGATTAGTTAAGTTGCTCTAGTTTGTGTGAATCCTTGCGATATTGCAGGCTCACATTCTATTAATATAAGTAATTTTACTGTAATCTCATTAAATGTAGAATTTACATCAGTTCTACATACATAAAGACAAAATTTACATCGATTGAGGCTTGAATTTCGATAGCACAGTAGGTTAGCGCGGTACTCTAGCAAAGTACAGGTCGTAGGTTCAAATCCTTCTCAAGGTAAACTTTTTATTTATGTATTTAATAAAATTATTAATCATTTTTAATCAGTTTGTGTAGTTTCTCGTGCTCTATCAATCAGTATTCTTCCAAATACTTTACCAGGCACGCTGAGCAAACTTTTCCTCTGTAGTTCTTGCAATCATTGTTGTTCCCCTTACCCCTATACAATGGTACAAGGATCGCGCTCTTCCACTCCCTCGGCACTTTTCCACACATAAGGTATACATTGAATAAATCACACAACCTTCATAGCATTTTCTCTGTCTCATTTATCCCAAAATCCTTCTCAGTTTCGTTCACCATTCCTTCTACATTCTCCTTATTTAATCCTTCAGTTTTACTTTCCTCACTACTGTACAGAAATATTCTTGCCAGAGTTACCTCGCTTCACCATCGTCTCATACTATTTCGTTGCTCCTGTTCATCACTCCTGCAGCGTTCTGTTCTGGGCCACGTTTTGTATTTTTGACCTATTCGCAGAAGAGTGTTTTGTTTCCCTCAAAATCATTCTCCATTTTCTCTCCTTCCACAGCCATCACTTTCTCTTTACTTGTTCTCACTGCCTCCTTCGCTTGTTTGTTTTTAAATCTGTACATCTCATACAATATACCACTTTAGTTGTGTCGGCCAGAGGTAAATTATCCAGATACTCAGTTTCCAACTCTTGTAGTATTGCTAAATATCGTTCACCTGTAGGAACATAAGACATATTCATTTCTGAACATTAAAACACCAATTTTTTTTAAAGTTACGTTCCCTAAGAGCATGAGGATTTCCGTCACTCCAATAGTGCGAATTATTTCGACTAAGCATGCCATTGCATGCCATTCTAGTGAATTTCGCTTCGTCGCTCCAAATCATGTTATTCAAAAATAAATTCACTAAGAAGTACTCTTCTCGGAAAATCATCGTCTTTTAAATGTTGCGCAAGGGAAAATGGGAAAAAGATGAAAGTTGTGATTTTTCAAAATCCTATTAATTGAACTTTTTGATACTCCTGAATCTATCCAAACCTGTCTTATTGACATCATTGGATTGGCAACAAAGTAACCCAAAACTGCAATTTCCACATTTTCATTCTTAACTTTAAATTTTAGCTTTAACAACTTTTCTCTTAACGGAACCGGTATTTTTAAAATTTCCTTCACGGCTTTCGGTGATGAATTCTTTCTTTCTGGATAACGAGCAGCAAACGTCACACATGTTCTATTCACCACTTTATCACATTCTCCGTAAATAATGAACAAATTTAAATAAACTAATATCATTGGCATATACCCAGAGTTTCCGTGATGACTGGTTGGCAAAAGCATTACCAGCTAAGATAAAAAAGAAAAAGTTCAACAACGCAACCAAATATGGGCAAGTGAAAACGCTTTTTCTCCAATAAAATGAAATGGGCTAGATTTAGGTATAGACATTTAAATTGAAAATCATAGTTATTTCTGGTGCTGAACCCAAACCCGATGCAAAAAGTATGGATTCCAATTTAAAAAAATTGACTTTTTCTGTTTTCTCGAGTGCCAAATTCATTATTGTTTTTCAATCACCCTGTATACAAATACGTCATTGCGAGTTATTAGTGAACTAAAACAGTTCTTCAGAAAGTTCAGAAATTTACTGCAAAATATGCCGTTTGGACAGTATAGGCAACTTTGTTGGGCGATGCAACTGTCATTTTTTATTGAAAACTTGGAATATCTCAAAAACGGCTAGAGTTAGGTACACGACATTAAATACAAAGTATGCCTAGAATTTGACGTAGAATCCAAAAATGCAACAATATTCAGGGTGTCTCATTTATAATAACCAAGCTAATATCTACTGAGAACATTTCAGATGGGTCTCCCAACGATCGATGTCACTCGTCATGGCACACCCTGTATATATACACCTTTGTCTACTTGAAATTACCGCTTACAACAGCCACTTTAGTAAAACACACCTACATTCTAGGTATAATGCGAAATATAACGTTCATAATAGAATGAATTGTAATATGATAGCCAACGCGACTCGAGACATGTTTACTTATAAAAAAAAGGAGGTTTATTTTTACCTTAATGAATATATACATACATATCCCATATGTTTCTAATATAATTCCACAATGCATTGTGTAAATTTTTGTTTCTCAACACGTTCAATACAACATGTATCATTATCAAAAGGAAATACTACTAAAATGTAACAGTTTAGTATTGTTTTGTAAAGCCATAAGATGGTTACTATTAAATTTTTGAA
>JARFJB010001925.1:937500-967500 GCA_036346205.1 Vesta saturnalis
GATTTAAGCACTGGTTATTGTTTCCTGGATTTAGGGGGCATTCTGAAATCAAACCGATCAAATGTTGGAGAGCTTTATAATAATAAAGGTAGTGGGATAGAGCTATTTCGTTTGGCGATGGGTAAATACAGGTTCTTATTTCAATTTGATGATATGGGTACTCTTTCCGAGAGAAAAAAAAACTGATAAACTTGCACCTATTCGAGACCGTTTGAGAATGTAACCATCGATGTAATTTTCGCCATGCCAACATGCCAAATAAACCAAACAAACATGGCAATAAAATTTTTGCTCTTGCGGGTTCGAAAACATTTTATACCATGAATTTAGAAGTTTATCTTGGGATACAACCGGACGGACCTCATAGTATCGATAATTCAGCTTCTGATGTTATCCAGAGATTGTGCAGAATTATTAAAGGATCTCATAGGAATGTTACATGTGACGACTGGTTCACAGGAATCAATTTATTTCACATCCTTCTCAATGAATACAAATTAACATTTTTAGGTATCATACGTAAGAACAAACGTAAATTGTCTATAGAATTTTCTTGTCCTGCTCGTAGACCCGTTGGTTCCAGCATGTTTACATCCCAGAAAGTTG
Organism: Vesta saturnalis; assembly: GCA_036346205.1. Taxonomy (NCBI): domain Eukaryota; kingdom Metazoa; phylum Arthropoda; class Insecta; order Coleoptera; family Lampyridae; genus Vesta; species Vesta saturnalis. The sequence continues at coordinate 938,107 of JARFJB010001925.1, forward strand.
TAACATTACCATCCTATATGCCAAAAGGATCCAAAAATGTATTGCTGGTTTCAAGTTTACACCATGACGATAATGTGGACAAGAGCTCTGAAAAACCAGAGATGATATGAGACTATAACAGCACAAAAAGTGGCGTAGATACGATGGATAAATTATGCGTCACCTATAATTGTGCTAAAAATACCAGGAGATGGCCTATGGTCATCTTTTATGCTATTCTCATTAACGCTAATATTTTTCCAATAATGCAGAAATACGTATACCCAGAAGGCAATATCTTCGTAAATTATCGTTCCATTTGATTGAAAATCATTTAAAAACAAGACTACAAATGCAATACTTGCCAAGAACTATGAAAGATAGAATAAGGGAAGTTACATGTGAAGAATTTCCACCTTGTTAATGTGGTTAACATCAGGGGCGTTGCACGTATTGCGATCGTAGAAAAAAACGACCTACAAAAATGTTTTGTAAAAGAGCGGAAAGTTTATATGTGGGGAACATTGTTTACATATTTGTAGTAATGCTATGATGAAAATTATGTTTCCTAAACATAAAATAAGAAAAAATGGTTAGAATGCAGTTTTTTTGTTTATTTTAGGATTATACACAATATTTACCATTTAAGTTAATTTTGTAAATGTTTAAATTTTTAGAAATATACCTATATTTTTAAAATATAGTACATCCATTAAAATGAAGTTTTAAAAAGTTTAAAATACGCGGTACGGAGTATGAGTCCGCAGCGGGCGTTCGTGTGCTGAAATCAGACGCGTGTTCTGGTTAAAGGTTAAAGTACTCAAACAGAAATTTTAAAGGACTTAATAGAAAACGAAAATTAGTAATAAGGGAAAATGGATAATTCGATCTTAATTTGTTATATCTAGTTTTGTCATTTTTAAATAAAGATTTGCTTTGCATCGCCGTGCTGGACTCGAGACCATATCCCCACTTGTTTCTATGCTCGCGACACGCGATTGTCGACTGTATGTCACTTAACTTCTAAAATACAAAGATTCCGCCGAGAGATGAGTAGCTGGTAATGAGTAAGCTGTTATGGGGCATATATATTTATAAGACCGTATAATTTTGGTGCTTGTGGCTTTTGTTTAACATTTACTGTTTCTTTAAACCTGTAAAGTAGATATAGTTTTGAAATTTTGTTGTAACATCTCTATTTAAAATTTCTACATTTTTTTTAATAATAAATCATTAACTTTCTGTAAATAATTATTTTTTCAAATAATTACTAAAGTGTTACTTTTATCTGCTTTAACAGAAATTAGATTATTTTTGTTGATTTTATTCTCAACTGATTTTTGTAAGTAATTGTAAGAACTGTTCTTTACTAAACAAAACCGTTTAAGTAAATTAACAATTTGAAAATGTGATTGGATTTTATAGAACAAAATATTTTGTTTGGGATTATTTTAACGTGGGTTATTTTGTCGTCGGGCTGTTTCGTCACAGGCCATTTTCTCATGGACCATTTCGCCAGCGAGTTATGTTATCGGGACTCATGTCGGAGCTCTTTTGTCGCGTGCTATTTTGGGGGATCACGCTATTTTATAATAGAAATTGAATTTTAGTGCTTTGAATTGCCTGTACTTACACCAAAGTATTACATTCCTAAACATAAAATTACATTTAATCTTATGCACTGTTAAGGTTTTTAAATTGATTAGGTTCATAAAAACGAAAATATTACTAAATTAATAATAGCCGTTCTCGAACTTACCAACGCCATCTTCTAATCCGTCCTATACGTGTAGTGTATATCGTTTTCTCTAGTCTTTTTCTTCTATACAGATTACTTTCTGCTAACGCAATGTGACACCAGCATAGGCGGTCTTGTGTCGGCCACGTAAGATTTTTATTATCACATTTTTAATCTTTAAATAGAGGGAAAAACTGCATAAAATATTAAAGTAATTTTATTCATAAAAAATTGATTTCAACTAAAAAATAGGTAAAAATTGTTTCCAAAATGAAGGTTTAATATGCATAAGCCATTATATAATTGTTTATATAACTACAGCATTGTTATATATATTTAACTTTCTCAGGTTCCTGAACATCAAATAAATTTACATAAATTAACATTATAAAATTAATTAGTGTGAATTTTAACCAAACTAGACTGATTCAATTAAGCAAGGTTATTTATTGTTAAATATTTAAATTTTGTTGGTTGTTAACAAGAGAACGGGATATTGATTGATTTATCAATGCAGTAGATCTGATTTATCTATAATTATTAGCATAAGTTGCATTTTCTAGGTTACTTAAAATTGAATATCGCGTATATACTATATTTGAACTCGATAAGGACAGTAATAATCGTAAATAAATTACGGTAGCTGAAAGCATTACCAATACTAATTTGAACTTGTCATCTGGCAATTAGATTGTACCTCTTTAGCTTATGATGATTCTTTGTGAACATATTTTTAACTTGTACATTGCTTAATGTTAGAATATATTATCATGGTGTTTATTTTTTAATATAATAGTCTAGCGTGAGTGTTATTAAATATTTGCAACGTCATATTGAGAGTGATGGAAAAATTACACAATGTTAATTTTTATTCAATATTGGATGAGTGAATACCATTTACATGTATTATTAATTTGTGAATATACCTTTTTAAAGGATAGTTAAAGTTAGTGTAACAGATTGGAAATGAATACACGTACAATTTTTTGGCACTTCAGCTTCAAGGAACACTAAATTACATGGTGCTCAATTTACATTCATGATATTTAATTGTCATGTAAAGTGCAAAGTAACACGGTAATTATAAATTAATTTATCTTCATTTTATAACAATTACCAGTAAGAAATACAGCCATAATTACAATTCTATACCCTACAATTTTGCTATAGTTATTTTTTGAATTTAAAAAAGGAATGAAAGTATCAACGGTATAACAAAGTTATGTTTGGAAATAAGTTTTAATTTTTTGGAATACTCTCTAATGAGAATTATACAAGTAATCATATATTTAAATTTAATTTTTGCGGAAAGAATTAGTACATCATTTTTTAGATCCAATTCCCTTCGATTTGGTGCAATAGCCCCTTATTCTACAAATAAATAGTATAGGGAACTACGTCGATAGATATTGGGAAAAGTAAAATAGGAATATTTTGAAAATTTGGCAGTATGATATTGACGTTGGGAAAAATCAGCCAGAATAGTTCGGAATCCTTCCGGTTATACCAGAAGTCGGTTCAAACTTCGTCATTTTAAATAGAACACCGTATATTTTATTACAGATTTACATTCTACTCTACATTCTAAATCTCTATTATAGAACACACATTTTAAAGTTTCCAAAATATTTGACATCTTATATAAAAGATGATATTTACAGGACTTTTTTACCTTCCAACCTACACATACATATGTAGATATAGAAGGTTATGCAACCGAACTTTTATTCACTATCGCTAAATCGACTTATTAGCACATTTTACAAATTTTGGCCAAATTTCGTCAAGATCGGCCATCATATCTGGGTGCCTGTGTTTGCGTGTGCGTGTGCGTGTGTGTGGGCGTGTGCGTGCGCGTGTACGTGCGCGTGTGCGTGTACGTGTGAGTGTGTGTGTGTGTTGTGTGTGTGTGTGTGTGTGTGTGTGTGTGTGTGTGTGTGTGTGTGTGTGTGTGTGTGTGCGTATGCATGTACGCGTGTGTGCGTGCTTTTGTACATGCGTGTGTACGTGCGTAACAAAATTTAATCCCATTCCAGACTTTTAAGTGAGAAGCCCTTAGTCGAACCCCATTCGTTTTTGGTTTTTGGAAAACGAAATTTGAAAGCAAAATCCAATTAAACACAAGCAATAACATCATGGAAAAAAGAAACCCCTGTACAGTTTTAACGAACTCTGAACTGTAAACTTCATGTCTCTTCAGCTTAAAAACTAATGATCAAAGTATTAACACTAATAGCAACAAGTTCATAGTCCTTCTACTTCTGCTAGTACAACCAACTGCACAACAAGAAGACAGTGTATACCTTAATTAAGCATATTTTTACTAAAAAAACTATTTAGTTAAATCAGCAGCTTTTTGGTTGGTTTTTTAACACGAATTTAAATGTAAACAAACCTGTGTGTGGCCTGCAAAAGTCATATTGGATTGAAATTTAAGAATGTATTTTACAAATATTACAAATACTTTTAGTATTTGTGATATAAACCGAGATAGTAAAAGCTAATAAAAGGTTTATAAGTAATTTAGTGCAATTACTTACTATAAAAGACATGTTTTGATCTAAAACTACAAAAATAATTTAGTAAATGTTCGACATGATCTCCGTTTTCTTGGGTACAAAACCTGATTCTCTCTACAAATGACCTTCTGGCATTCTGCAGTATGTTTGGTGTGATTGGTGCGAATTCAAGCGTAATTCTCATCATCATATGATCTACAGCAATAGGAAAACGTGTGTACATAAATTCCTTAACAAATCTCCATAAAAAGAAGTCCATGGCGGTAAGACCCGGGGATTTAGCTAGCCAATTACATGGACCACCTCTTCCTATCCATTTGTTTGGAAACTCTCTATTAAGAAAATCTCTGACTGTGTGTTGAAAATGGCAAAGAGCACCGTCTAATTGAAGCCACATTTTCTTTTGATATTTAGAGGGGTGTCAAACAAAACACATGAGTCTCTTTTCAAAAGCCCTAAAAACGTTATGCCATTCAGGTTTCCATCAAAAAAATAAGGACATATAAGGTAATCACGAACAATTTCACCATGCACATTTCAACTCCACCGATTCTGATGGTCAACTGCTCTATTTAAGTAACAGTTTCTCGGTATCATAATAATGGAAGTTACGTAGATTTACTAGACTATTATTACGAAAAGTTGATTCGTTGGTGAAGTTGAAAAAATCTTCTTCCAACTCGCTCACAAGCCTATGTTCAAAAATCAGTGCGTCATTGAAAATCGGTGCCGAGCAAATGTTGAAGAAGCTCGATGGGGAATGGGCAAAACTTGTCATTTTTAAGAATCTGTCTTATACTGGTACGGCTAATGCCTATGTCATCAGCAATTCTTCTTGAGCCTTATGTTAGGATTTTCGATTACGGATCCTAAAGTACTCACATTTTCTTCATTACCTGATGCGGTATTGTGATTTGCTTTATTATATCTCAGATGAACAACATTTCCTGTAGCACGAAATCTTTGCAACAACTTTTCCAACATCCTTTTATTCGGGTGTTTTCGATCAGGGTAATTTTGTGCGTTCACGCTTAACGCAAGAAACCAATTTTCATGACACTTGCTAGCGTGAGAATTGTGTCAACCCTCTCTGAAAAATCAAGTAAAATAATTTAACCGAACCTAACTTAACTTGATTTGACTTGACTTTACTTGACTTGAATTGCCTTGACATGGCTTGCCTTGACTTGACTTGGCTCGACTAGACTCGGCTCGACTAGAATGAACTCGGATCGGCTCGGCTCGGCTCGGCTCGGTTCGGCTCGACTCGACTCGACTCGACTACTCAACTCGACTCGACTCGACTTGGCTCAACTCGACCCGGCTCGACTGAACTCGACTCGGCTCGGCTCGGCTCGGCTCGTCTCGGCTCGGGTCGGCTCCGCTCTGCTCGGCTCGGCTCGGCTCGGCTCAACAACACTTAACTTAACTTAACTTAACAACTTAACTTAACTTAACTTAACTTAACTTAACAACTTAACTTAACTTAACTTAAATTTTTTTTTTGAGAAGTGGAAATGCTTTATGCACCCCCTCGCCTTAGATTGATCAGCGTGGGGAAGTGTGGGACTCTCCTTCCAAGAGGGAAGGCCTACCCACTAAAACCACTCCTGTCCACCAGCTCATTTGTTGGCACTGGGCACCGCCGTTGGCATATCATCGCAGTGCCAGCCTGCTGTCCAGAGGACCGCTTCGCCTTACCGTTTCCTTATCTTTCGAGAGTTATCATTTCCACTACACTGTTTTTCCTTTAATTTTTGTAGCTTAAACGCGGAAGTTCCGCGCCTCCATCTCAGGTGTTTTATATATTCGCTCACAAGCCTTGGATATCTCTCCCCAATTGTCCTCGTTGTCGCAAATCTCGTTTACGATATTCCCTGTTATTAATCTCCTTTTTATTCTCGCTTCCAGATCCCTCTTAGTTGAGTTCCATCTTGTACATTCGAAAAATGGATGTGGCTTGTCATCGTGCATATCGCAGTCTTGGCACCTAGGGTGACTCCGTTTCTTCATCCTGAATAGGTAGTTAACCACTTGTCCGTGTCCTGTAAGGAATTGTGTTAAGAAGTAGTTCACTTGCCCATGGCGCCTATGGATTCAGGTTGGGATATCTGGTATGAGCGTCTTGGTCCAAGAATTTCTTCTCTCCCAATCCCTTTGCCATTCTTCTATGCATTGTTTTTTCCTCCATTTCTGTGCTCGTGCGTTTATCAATATATGCATCGGTATGAGTCTTAACCTAACTTATCCTTCATTGAATCTATACTCAACTTGACTGTATCCTGTAAATGTTTAACGTATACACTTGCCATCGACACTAGATCGGTTGAGATAACTTATACACTTACCAACTTTCACAACTTACATCTTCAACTTTACCTACCAACTAAGCTTAAGCTTAACAATTAACTACCTGCAACCACATAACTATAACAACCAACCTGCAACTAACTAGTAACCTTAACTGTACTTAACTTAACTTAACTAACAGCAACCAACTAAAACTTAACTAACAGCACAACTTAACAACTTAACCTTAACTCTAACTTAACTTAACAACTTAACTTACAACACAACTAACTAACTTAACACAACTTAACAACTTAACCTTAACACAACTTAACTAACTAACAACAACTAACTACACTTAACACAACTTAACTTAACTAACACAACAACAACTTACAACTTAACTAACTAACAACAACTAACACTTAACTACACTAACAACTAACTTAACTTAACACTAACTAACTAACAACTAACAACTTAACTAACTTAACTTAACAACTTAACTACCTAACTTAACTTAGCCAACTAACTAAACTACAACTACAACAACACTTAACCAACAACAACAACACAACTAACCAACACAACAACTAACTTACAACCTTAACCTTAACTTAACAACACAACTTAACTAACTAACCTACTAACTTAACTTAACATAACAACTTAACTTAACAACAACTTAACACTTAACTTAACTTAACAACTTAACTTACAACTAACTTAACTTCCTAACTTAACTTAACTTTACTTAACTTAACTTATCTTAACTTAACTTGCCTTAACTTAACTTAACTTAACTTAACTTAACCTAACCTAACCTAACTAACTTAACTTAACTTAACTTAACTTAACTTAACTTAACTTAACTTAACTTAACCTAACTTAAATTAACCTAGCTTAACTTAACCTTCACGCCATTCCCTTGCGGGGAGAAAAACAATCCCTGCCTCTTATTTATTTTTCATTCACAATATTTTACCATGGTTTTCTATCTCCGCATATCTCCCTAGCTACCGCAAGATTCATATATAGCCTCGGAGATGCTCTTTTATTTGTAAAACTCCTTATCTTTCCTTCCTTTTCTATCATACATTCTACTACATTGAGCCAAGTTTTACGCGGCCTACCAGCCCCGGCCTTACCTATAACTTTCTCTCCTTTGCACCTTCCCGATTGAACACCACAATCTTAGTTTTGTTCACGTTTACCTTTAGGTCCAAAATCTCACAGACTATACCAAACTTCCTCAGAGCAGTTTGTAGGTCATCCTCACTGTCACTAAATAAGACTGTGTCATCTGCATAATCCAGCAGTCGCACATTTAGGTCACAAACCATTACACCATTTGTATCGCTACATGCTTGTCTAACACATTTATTCATGTATACATTGAACAACCACGGTGACATCATACAGCTTGGTCGTACTCCTTGGTCAATATTAAATTATTTACTCACACCTCCTCTTGCCCTAACACATGCCCGGCTACCGTGTATACTAGTAGTATGAGGCACCTTCCCGCCATCTTGGATTTTGACGTCACAAGCCCGCCCACGTGGGACCGGTTTTCCACCCTTATTTTTCACGCTTACGTGTGAGACAGATTTTCCACCTATTTTACACATCCACGTGTGAGACCGGATTTTCCACCCTTATTTTATATACCCTCGTGTGAGACCATTTTCCACCCTTATTTTATATATTCACGTGTGAGACATTTTCATCCTATTATTTTTAACATCCACGTGTGAGACCGGATTTTCCACCCTTATTTTCGCAATCCACGTGTGAGACGGATTTTCCACCCTTATTTTTATATATCCGTGTGAGACCATATTTCGTCCTAATTATTTTTACACATCCACGTGTGAGACCGTGTTTTCAACCTAATTATTTTTACTCGCTTACTATAGGACATGTATACCTAATTTTATTATTTCTTTTGAGTCTTATGGTTTATTAAGGACCTTTTGACAGGATAGGACTTTATGTTAACGTGAGGAACTGGTCACTGGTCTTGGTGCTGAGCTAGGGATAAGTCTTAGAGTTTGGCCTTGGTGGTGGAGCTAGGGTTGGAGTCAGGTCTTGGTGGTGGAGCTAGGGTTATAAGAACTGTATTTAGGGTTGGACCTGGCAGGACTTGGACTTGGTCTTAGAGTTATTTCTAGTAATTATCTTCCTTAATTAAGGTCCTTTTGGTTGTAACCCTGGAGCTGCACAGCGTACAATGTTATTGTACAAAGATTATTTTGAGAAAACGTTTCTAATAATGATGTAAAATAGCAGTTGTATTAGGATTAATCATACTGGAATTTGAATGACAGTAAAATTTAATTATAGAACACTTATTTTATTGTAAATTCGTATTAAAATCCTCAGTGAACTATAAAAATTACTGGCATTCCTAATGAAACAAAACATTTTATTAAGTTAATTAATCACATTAACAGTTTGTGTTTTCTAAAACGATATTAAAACATAGTTTACCTGCATTGAAATAATATCCATATCCGTCCGTAAGAATGTTGTACGCCTTAATATTTTATAAAGAAACTTAATGCTTAGAGTAACTGTAATTAAAAATCTGTAAATAAATAAAGGATTAAACACACATACAGATCTGTAACGTTTTAAGGCACTGAGTGATGGTCACCGCTTTGTGTTTACTTGTCAACTAAACTTTCTAGTTGTGTAAAACTAGCTATTGATTTTCCATCATTATGAATGTAAAATATCAAACAACCTCATTGTCTTTATTACATTGCAACATACATTTACCTTTCTCTTAAAATAGAACTAATGTTTGAAAATATTCGTATACGGACACACAACTTGTTTTATAAAAACCATATTAAGTGTTTGGAATGTTTAAAATTCCATAACATTTGTAAGAAATTACTGCTCACGATTTACTAATTACCGTGTAATTATATAACTTTTTTAATTTAATAGTCTAAAACCAATATAAAATGAGTTAATAGATTTTCTAAAAATATTATTAGAGTTGATACGCCGTTTTATTTCAAGTAATTCGTTTTCAATATATATAAAATGTGTAAGTGGACCTGATTATTGTACTTTACTACATGAAAATCAACTTATCACGAATTAATAACGACCTCCACTAGTTTATAACACAATCGCAATGTAGCGTATTTTATTATCACACCGACTTCTATAAACTATTAACGCTCCATTTTAATAGGGTGATCAACTATCTGAAAAAGGTTTACTGTTAAAGTATACGATGAAGATCGTTTGAAGCAAACCTGTATTATTCTTATATACGAATGATATTTCAAAAAGTACTAGTATAATTAACATGAAGGTTTATAAATCTACATCAGACAAGGAATCAGTTTTAAACACAAGAATTTAAACTTTTATAAAAATGTACACCTGAGTTTAAGTTGACGTATATTGGTTTATGAATATTTTATTATTCTAAGAAAAATGTTATTAAAAATGTTTTCTTAATTAACCTTTGTAGACTATATGTTTTATCTATATACGAAATTTTATTTCACAACAGCATACTCATTCTACCTTGAGAAAATTGTTAACCTAGAAACAAGTAGGTTTGAAACTCAAACAACCCCTGTTACCACTCTCGTCAATGTAGGTAGAGGTCCAATGCTGGTCTGGTTTGTCTGCAGGGTCCGTGTTTACGATAATCGCACTCGGTCGAGGTGCGTGTCTGGTAGTTGATTAGAAGCACATACAAGTCGAAAACACATTCTTATTGTGGCTGGGGTCGATTTCAAGCATCTCAACACTTCTGCCGCATATATCTTTGTGGATTTTTATCAGATGGGATTAATAGCAATGTCAACTAAACGTTTTAAAAATTTCTAATTTGAAAATAAGAGTGACGTACTAATTTTATTTGAAATTTCATGGAGTATCATCATCATCGAACTTTTGAGATACTACCATCTCATCTCTTCACCTTGAACGATTATATTGTAACCTATAAAGCAAGCTAATAACGCGTCTTAGGAGAAAATACCTCGACCATAAAAAAGCGTTTAGATTTATAAACATTCCAGGGACTATGTTAGAGTGTGGTTAGGTCAATACTTAGACATCCCCGAAGATGTCCGATTCTGAACGTTGACGAGCACACTTGCGCACAAGACCAAAGACTAGCTGCGTTCTGGCTTTTAGGATAAATACCTCGACCATAAAAGAGGCGTTTAGATTTATAAACATGCAGGGCTATGTTAAGTTAGTTAGGTCAATACTCAGACATCCCCGAATATGTCCGATTATACTAACATTGACAGTACGCTTGCACAGACAAGCTGCTGCGTTCTCGTTTCTCGTGTTCGCTCTTTAAAGTGTAACTGTCATCGAGTGAGCATTACTATAATGTATTCTCCTGTTTATGAGCCAACATCAGCGGACATTAGAATTTTACTGACTTGTTAATAAACTATTACAACATAACCGTTCAAGATAATGATGAAAGCGATGACGTGGTTGAGCTGGATGTATCTCACATCAAGATGATGATTCACAGAAGAAGAAGAGCAATGAGGTAAACATCTCAAAATCATGATGATGATGAGGACGACTCACGTCAAGAAGAAGAAAACCGATAAAGCATGTTATTAAATAATATTATTTTGTTTATAAATAATAATAATATATATGATTTTCAAAAACGTTAAGCTTATCCTTCGCGTTTTGTTAATAAACCTGTTTTCTCAGTGCTCCACCGTCTTGATTCATGTTTGCAAGTTTACAATTTCGCTTTAGCGTGTTTCGCTCTCTCTGTGTGTGTGTGTGTGTGTGTGTGTGTGTGTGTGTGTGCATACGTCTGCTGCACGCACGCACGCAGGCTCGCACGTACGCTCGCACGTACGCACGCACGTGCAACGCTCTCGTACGCTTGCACGTACGCACGAACGTACGCACGCTCGCACGTACGCAAGCTCACGTACGAGTCGTTCGCACGCCACACACGTACCACACACACACGAGCACACACACTACATCACAGAGAGAGCGTAAAACTACGTAAAGCGAAAATTTAAATTGAAACATGAATCAAACGTGGGCCCTAGAAAAACAGGTTTATTAACAAAACCGAAGGAAAGCTTAACGTTTTGAAAATATATTATTATTTTATTATTATTATAAACAACAATACATCATTATATTTAATAACATGCTTTATCGGTTTTTTTTCTTAGAACCCGTGAGTCGTCTCTCATCATCATCATCATGATTTTGAGATTTGCCCTTCACCTACCATTGCTCTTTTTTCTGTGAATCATCATCTTGGATGTAGATAATCCAGCTCAACCACGTATCGCTTTCATCATTATCTTGAACGGTTATGTTGTAATAGTTTATTAACAAGTCAGTAAAATCTCTAATGTCCGCTGATGTTGGCTCATAAACAGGAGAATACATTATAGTAATGCTCACTGATGACAGTTACACTTTAAAGAGCGAAACACACGAGAAACGAGAACAGTAGCTTTGGGTCTTGTGCGCAAGCGTACTCGTCAATGTTAGGTATAATCGGACATATTCGGGGATGTCTGAAGTATTGACCTATAACTCTAACATAGCCCCTGGGGCTGTTTTATAAATCTAAACGCCTCTTTTATGGTCGAGGTATTTTATCCTAAGAAGCCAGAACGCAGCTAGTCTTTGGTCTTGTGCGCAAGTTGCTCGTCAACGTTCGGGTAGAATCGGACATCTTCGGGGATGTCTGAAGTATTGACCTAACCACACTCTAACATAGTCCCTGATATGTTTATAAATCTAAACGCTTCTTTATGGTCGAGGTATTTTCTCCTAAGACGCCGTTATTAGCTTGCTTTTATAGGTTACAATATAATCGTTCAAGGTGAAGACGATGAGATGGTAGTATCTCAAAGTTCGATGATGATGATACTTCCATGAAATTTCAAATAAAATTAGCTTACGTCACTCTTATTTTCAAATTAGAAATTTTTTAAAACGTTTAGTTGACATTGCTATTAATCCCATCTGATAAAAAATCCACAAAGATATATGCGGCAGAAGTGTTGAGATGCTTGAAATCGACCCCAGCCACAATAAGAATGTGTTTTCGACTTGTATGTGCTTCTAATCAACTAGCCAGACACGCACCTCGACCGAGTGCGATTATCGTAAACACGGACCCTGCAGACAAACCAGACCAGCATTGGACCTCTACCTACATTGACGAGAGTGGTAACAGAGGGTTGTTTGAGTTTCAAACCTACTTGTTTCTCTAGGTTAACAATTTTCTCAAGGTAGAATGAGTATGCTGTTGTGAAATAAAATTTCGTATATAGATAAAACATATAGTCTACAAAGGTTAATTAATAGAAAACATTTTTAATAACATTTTTCTTAGAATAATAAAATATTCATAAACCAATATACGTCAACTTAAACTCAGGTGTACATTTTTATAAAAGTTTAAATTCTTTGTGTTTAAAACTGATTCCTTGTCTGATGTAGATTTATAAACCTTCATGTTAACTATACTAGTACTTTTTGAAATATCATTCGTATATAAGAATAATACAGGGTTTGCTTCAAACGATCTTCATCGTATACTTTAACAGTAAACCTTTTTCAGATAGTTGATCACCCTATTAAAATGGAGCGTTAATAGTTTATAGAAGTACGAGTGTAGATAAAAAAATACGCTACATTGCGATTGTGTTATAAACTAGTGGAGGTCGTTATTAATTCGTGTATAAGTTGATTTTATGTAAGTAGAAGTAACAATAATACAGGTCCACTTACACATTTTATATATATTGAAAACAATTACTTGAAATAAAACGGCGTATCAACTCTAATAATATTTTTAGAAAATATATTAACCATTTTATATTGGTTTTAGACTATTAAATTAAACAAAAGTTATATAATTACACGGTAATTAGTAAATGTGAGCAGTAATTTCTTACAAAATGTTATGGAATTTTAAACATTCCAAACACTTAATATGGTTTTTATAAAACACGTTGTGTGTCCGTATACGAATATTTTCAAACAATTTATTTTAAGAGAAAGGTAAATGTATGTTGCTGCAAGTGTAATAAAGACAATGAGGTTGTTTGTATATTTTACATTCTAATGATGGAAAATCAATAGCTAGTTTTTACACAACTAGAAAGTTTAGTTGACAAGTAAACACAAAGCGGTGACCATCACTCAGTGCCTTAAAACGTTACAGATCTGGTATGTGTTGTGTTAATCCTTTTATTTATTTACAGATTTTTTAATTACAGTTAACATCAAGCATTAAGTTTCTTTAAAAAATATTAAGGCGTACAACATTCTTAGCGGACGGATAGATATTATTTCAATGCAGGTAAACTATGTTTTTAATATGCGTTTTAGAAAACACAAACTGTTAATGTGATTAATTAACTTAATAAAAATGTTTTTGTTTACATTAGGAATGCCAGTAATTTTTATAGTTCACTGAGGATAAGTACGCAACTTTAATAAAAATAAGTGTTCTATAATTAAATTTTACTGTCATTCAAATTCCCCAAGTATGATTAATCCTAATACAACTGCTATTTTACATCATTATTAGAAACGTTTTCTCCAATAATAATCTTTGTACAATTTCTAACATTGTACGTGTGCAGCTCCAGGGTTACAACCTAATAAGGACCTTAATTAAGGTTGAAGATAATTACTAGAAATAACTCTAAGACAAGTCCAAGTCCTGCCCCAGGTCCAACTAAATACAGTTCTAAACCCTAGCTCCACCACCAAGACCTGACTCCAACCCTAGCTCCACCACCAAGGCTACAAACTCTAAGACTTATCCCTAGCTCCAGCACCAAGACCAGGACCAGTTCCTCACGTTAACAAAAGTCCTATCTTCGTCAAAACAGGTCCTTAATTACAACCATAAGTACTCTAAAAGAATAATAAAAATTAGGGTAAATACATGTCCTATACGTTAACGAGTAAAACTAATTAGGGTTGAAAACACGGTCTCACACGTGGATGTTAAAAATAATTAGGACGAAAATATGGTCTCACAGGAGTATATAAAAATAAGGGTGGAAAATCCGGTCTCACACTGATGTGTAAAATAAGGGTGGAAAATCCGGTCTCACACGTGGATGTGTAAAAATAATTAGGATGAAAATCTGTCTCACACGTGAATATATAAAATAAGGGTGGAAAATCCGGTCTCACACGAGGGTATAAAAATAAGGGTGGAAAATCCGGTCTCACACGTGGATGTGTAAAAATAGGGGTGGAAAATCCTGTCTCACACGTAAGCGTGTAAAAATAAGGGTGGAAAACCGGTCCCCACGTGGGCGGGACTTGTGACGTCAAAATCCAAGATGGCGGCGGAAGGTGCCTCATTACTACTTATACTGCCCTTATTCCGTTTATGACACCTTTATTTACTCTGTATTCATTTAATATTTCCCACAGCTTCTCCCTATTCACTCTGTCGTAAGATTTCTCCAGATTTACAAACGTACAGTACAGATTCCTTCTTTTTTACAAAATAGTTTATTAAAAAGGAAACTTTACTGCAAACTAAATTGTAAATAAGCGAAGTATAATTGTTTTGTAAAGCCTGACATCAGGTATCTTGATTTTCAAAACACACTTTTAAAATTATATATCTTCTAAAGTATTGGGTTTAGATATCCATTGAAAGACAATTAAGTAAGCAATTGTTTAACAGGGCGATCTATTTAAGTAAATCACGTTTTGAAGTTAGATAACTGGAGCCCTAAATATCTGACCCATGTAAAACATTCAAAAAAAATTTTTTGTTATATCTCTTATCCTATCGATAAGTAGTTTGTAGTTAGAATTTCATTAGATTTGACCTACATGTTGCATAGTTATTCAGCGTTTGCACAACCTATGTATTTTTCAAAAAAGTGAATTATTTCAAAAATGGTCAGACTTAGGTATAGGGAACTCTGAACAAACAAGAATTGAAATTTACTAGAATTCAAATTTGCTAAAAAAAATTGCACATTCCTATTTAAAAAAATATCGGTCTGTGAAGTACAAACTCTCTACGTATTCAAGAAGGTTTTTAAAAAAAATTACTATTTTTCCCAAAACGACCAAGTCGTTACAGATGATCCATAATATATATATATATATATATATATATATATATATATATATATATATATATATATATGGGTACATAGATAAAAAGTTTTAAAGGGGAGGTAGGTGAGGCCATTCCGAACCTATATGACCATATTTACTCCTATACAAAGAGTTATGAATTTTGAAATATTGACAAGTTTGTGTTTTTGAAGAAAATCCATGTTTTTTAGCACTTAAACCAAGAACTAAGGAAAATGACATAATATTTTTTAACAATTTAAACTTGGTTTAGTGATCTACACTCAAAAAAAGGTTGTCAACCTAAAATTTTCCTACACAATTTTGCACAACAGAAATAGCGATGCTCCAACTAACACTTAACTAAACAATAAACAAGCCATGTCAATATTTAGAGTCATTTATTTAGAATTTTTTATAGAAATATCCGTTCAAATAGTTTTTAAAATATCTCTACTTTACGCGCTTTCGAATCATATGTCAAAAGCATAAAATAAATACAATTATTATTATGAACAAACAAAAAAATATAATATTTCATAGGAGTACAATTTAATACAAAATGCCCTGTCAGTTAGAACTATACATATTATTATTTATGTTGAAGTGATATCTAACATTCTCATACTTGGGTTTACGTCGTATCCCAAAAACAAGTAGGTCTTGACACCAAATTAACCAGTTTGACAGTTTTATCATTGAAACTGTTATAGTCACTATCTGCATTTCTTGTAACTTTATAAATTACTGAATGCTGATACCATGACCACTTTTGCAATTCTGAATACGCTGATATTATCTTCACGTATGGAAAAGCCGACGGTAATACAGCAGCTGCTCAGCGTTTGTACCGAAATCGATTTCCTGCTAGAAGAACTCCCAATGTACAAGCTTTCATAAACACATATCGTCGTTTAAGTGAAACTGGGAACGTTCGCAATTATACAGAACGGCCACAGATTGTTCGTTATGGTCCTGAAGTGGATGAATAAATTTTGGAGGCCTTTACAGCGAATCCTACCACAAGCATAAGAAAAGTAGCTGTAAAATATAATGTATCCATATGGAAAGTATGGTCTATTCTGAAAAACAACAATAAACATCCTTTTCACTTTACTTGTGTTGAAGGTCTTAAAGAGGGTGATTCTATCCGAAGAACTATGTTTTGCCGTTTCTTATTACATGCTGACATGGAAGATCCCCTCTTTCTAAAAAGTATTTCATGGACAGACGAGTCCAAATTTTCAAGAGGAGGAATTACAAATTATCAGTTATGTATGTATGTGTGTGTATATATATATATATATATATATATATATATATATATATATATATATATATATATATATATATATGTATAACTGATAATTTGTAATTGTATAAATCATGACAGCCAAAAATGATAAGTAATTAGTCCAAGCTATTTGTGAGAAAGGAAACTTATACACGCTTACCATTTTTCGATATATTAGTTTCTAAAACAAACAACTTGTTTGTCTTGTAAGGTTTACCAGAAAATTACATATGTTACTTTCCGAAGAGATTAGTGTAATTAAAATTATATTGGATCGGGCTACAATACCTTGTTGTCGTGAATTCTTAGAAGATGAATTTTATTATTTAAAAACATCTTTACAAGATGCTAGTTATTCCTTGAAAACCATTAGTAAATGTTATTAAAACTGTTAGGCATGCCCGTAACATACAGTCACCGCTTAGTGTTGGCAGAGCTTTTCTTTCTTTTATAATTTACGTAACGCATAACATTAAAAAATATTTGAATTATAGTGGATTAGGCCTGTTTTAAACCTATAAGGAAGATTAAAGAACGATGTAAGGTCCCTAAATATGATTTAAATCCACTGTACGCTTCTACTGTGAGTTGTCTTGTTCTTTTGGAAAAGTATTCAGTGTAACCAAAAAATACTACACGTAACGAACATATGACCTTTTGTAGATTCAATCAACCAGGGGCAACTACAGGAGATGAAAATGCTTTAAATAGTTTAAGTGCATCTTGTAATTAAAAAAAAGTATAATGGTATTTTTGGTATGTAAATTTTTTACTGTGCTTTCCTCCGATCTCTAAATAAATGCTCTACCAAACAAACATATTTAGTCAGTTAAAATTAAAATTAGGTTAAATGTATGCATCCTGTTTTTAGTGTATCGTAACAATTACGCTTTTTAAGCAGTAATA
Organism: Vesta saturnalis; assembly: GCA_036346205.1. NCBI lineage: Eukaryota > Metazoa > Arthropoda > Insecta > Coleoptera > Lampyridae > Vesta > Vesta saturnalis. The sequence continues at coordinate 955,946 of JARFJB010001925.1, forward strand.
GAAAATTATGTATTCTTTGTTAGATTTGTTACAATTTGACTAGATCTTTAGGTGATATATCAAGTTTTCAGTTGTGAATGATTTTACTATTTTTAAATTAAAGTTTTTCCCAACTTTGCACCGACATAAAGGGATTAAATTTAATTTGTTTTTTGATAGTGGTATTTTTTATGGTCAACCTTTGTCTGTTAAAGGGAGTTCTGAAATTTCATTTTGAAGGCGGTTTAATAATGTTTAATTAAAGATCTAACTATCGTTACTGCAGTACGTTATATCAACGTTGCGTAGGAATTTCAACAATATTGTGAAAAAAAAACTATCCGCTTAAGGAAAAACGTAATTAGCAAGGAAAAGAAAGACTCATAACCATTGAAACCGTTTGAGCCGGATGAATCCGTCGTGGCATACCTAATCGGCCGAGCAAATCTCTTACTACTCGTTACAAATATCACGTTCTATCTGTCTATCTGTTCTATAAGTTATGTGTAGTTGGAAAATGTTTCATAGGTCTTTTATAAATGTCCGACATATGATCAGTGCTGCGCGCTGACCGGTTCATAACTGGAATATGAACTTCATTTACGTATTCAACAACCAAAGCTACAATGTGATCGTGTCAACAACAAAGCTTTCAAATGTATGAAAATACATTTGTGTGTGACACAGGCCCAGTATAAGCAGATTTTCGAGTCGAGGCCGAGACCTGCAATTATATTGACTCGGAAAATTATCGTTTCTGGCGTAGTAATACAAATAACAGTACTTCAGGTACATACACTTCATCAACGGAGTTGATAATTTTATGGAGACTGAAAAAATAATCGTTTTGCAGATTGAAACTTTAATTCGTTTTAGGATAACTTATATACGGTAACATAAGCTATTCCCATGATGTCCTTATCACAAGTGTAGTGTCAGGGATTCTACAGGAAGGATAAAGAGGGGTAACCGAGATCACACAATGATAGCGTGCGTCCTTTGGGCTCCCACTTTCACAGGTAAATACATAAGTGGCAATTTTTGTATGAGATAAATGCATTTTTAGCACAAAATAGTTTTGTCATGGCAATTCAATCGTGAATTAAGCAAAGTTTTTCTTTCGCTTGATTAGAGAACACAATTTATAAAAATATTGAGTGATATCAGAAACGCATTTATCCTAATTTAAAAAATCTTCACGATTGTATTTTAGGAAAGTTAATATGGAACGTAACACACACTAAACATCCGATTCAAAACCAATATTCTTGATTACATCAAGATATTCGGTACCAAACCTGGTCATTTATAACGTTACGTAATATAATGAACTTAAACTAACAATGGAAACAACAACTGTTAAATTTGAATATAACAGCAGTTACTGCTGCTATGCATACTTTCAATAAAAGCTTCCAACGATTTTACATTAAAAGTTTACTTTTACTTTGGCAATGTGGCAATATGGATAGTTAAAATTGTTAAACCGGCATCTCATTGGTCCATTTTACAATATTAGAAACTTTTGATTGGTTGAAACCTTTGAGACCTGTGTTAACATATGTATATAAAAATGAATGCCTATTTTCCTTGGACACGCCAGAAAATTGCGTAGAAAATTGGAAAACTTAAGAAAACTTAACGACCATTTAAACTTCGCGCGTTTGACAGTTCGCGCGTTGTAAATGTCATTTAACAGCTGCATCGGTCGCGATTTATCGATCGAGCGTGTGTTCCTTATGAAGTGTCAGTATCCACTAAGAAAGGGTTTTTCGAAATTCCACCCCTAAGAGGGTGAAATGGGGGGTTGAATTTTTTTGTGAAACTTTTTATTCTATGGGTCGATTGACTTGAAAATTGGTAAACGTACTCTTCAATTAAAATTATGAGACACGTGTGGTACAAAATTTTAATATCACCCCGCCCTCCTCCATCTGAGATCGCAGCAACGAGCGGCGGGTACGGCTATAAAAATTTTTTGATATTTTGTATTATGTGATATTTTGAAAACAAAACGCTAACGACACGATTTATATATCTATAAAAGTGATCAAGTGATCATAAAGTATATATGTACCTATAACGAAAACAAAAATAAAAATAAATTGACTTATGGCTGTTCTTTATTTGGTGTAAGTAATGTAAAAATGGTATATGGATGTGAAAGAGTAGTGAAATCTTTCATTAGATTCTTTCGATGCAGACTTTTTCGGCTTTGTGATGAAGCAAACTGCAAAGAACTTATGACATTTATACTACAAGCTATAAAATACAGATCGATGGTTGTTTAATACATGTGGCACCATATTACTTTCTAATTTTAAAATAGCCTCATAAACGTCTCCCATGCGTTATTTAATGCATGTTACATGCATTTTTTCAGCAGTAGACTCACAATCACTTTACATTTTTTAAAAGATACATTGTACCGCATATAACAATAATAACTCATCACAAAGGAAACTAAAACTAATTAAATTGCACTTAAATAATATTTTGAAAATGTGTCTGACGTAATACATCTCAAGTGAAACATTGTATACATTTGAATACAAATTCTATCGCACCTCAATCATTATTTACATCATAATACGTTGGACATTATCGGATACGAACACCTGCCATCTCGTATATGAAACCAAAAGATTAGTTTTATAGTGCAAGAAAAGCACTAAACTCCAGATTTATAACCACGTATTCTTATTATGAGGAGTAAACGCGTAATTAAATATTTAAAATAGTTTCGCAAAAATGGGAGATGAAGAAGATTCCTGCTTGTGAAGTGATACAAGAAACGTGGGTTGACTTTTTTCTTGTTTATAGAGCTGTTTTGTAATAATTTACAAGGCATTTTTCTAAAACCCGAGACCGTATCTACGCGACAACGGTGAAATTCTTGTAAAGTTGTAAAGTGTAAGGTCTTCTGGTTTACGAGATGGCCCGCTTCCATATAATATCGGATCAGGTTCTGGTCTATACAATGTTACTAATAAAACATTAATATTTATTGCACCCAGTCCCTTTGTTCAGACCCGTATCTTAAATTTTTTTCATTTGACATCATCTGTTTACGTTATTTATTACTTTGATAATTGCCTGAAAAGTTTAGTTTTAACGTTTTATTCACTTAAAAGGTTGATCTCAAAGCATATTTGCATAAAATTGGTAGCTCCGATGCTTATATGTCTGCTCAGGATAACACCTACATAAAAATACTACAACAAAATTTGCATGTTGTCGTGTAACCATTAAACGAGTTCGCTAAACTAAGATAGTGAAGATAATATGATTTTATAAACAAATTCGAAAACTAGTTTCATTTGTAGAGAATTCCATAATAATAAAAAGAAAAGATTGCCTGTATAAGACATTATGTGTTGACAACTGACTCTTAGATATTGTTATGAGAGGTAATAATTTTATGAACTTGACGACTGGCCAATAGCTAGTCATAATAATACTTTTCGTAGGCTTATAGTTTTCATTCTAGATTTTGCACTATCCCATTCGTAAGTTCCGCTGAAGAAACCGTACCTACATCATTTAAAAGTATCGTAATATTTTGATTCATGAGTGAGTTTAAATAAAATGGGACAAAATAAAAGACGTTTAAGAATATATTCATATAGGAATAGGTGAATCAAATTGCAATTAACCAGTGATAAGCAATATTTTACAACTGCAATTATCAGCTGAACTGTATACGGAGTGTGTTGATTATTATTTAGAAAATTACGGAGACAAATAACCAAAAAATCTGGTGTAACACATAACCGTCTTTTGCGTGTGTAGTGGTATATTAGAGAATACGGACTCGAGTAAAACTGTGGCGATACGAATATTCTTCAATTGTTCATATTTCCCTTATATTAAATGTACAAAACACGAAAGTAATCCACTAAACATATACAAGTACACAAATCATGTATTGTAAATAATTAACAGATATTACATGCGCCCTCCCTGGGTAAATTTGTTCATTACACATTATCTTCTTTATATAACATCCTTAACAACACCCCATTCGACAAGGAGGACATTCCATCCAAAGTAAAAACTCTAAGAATATGGTTAGCAGAACAGTTAATAAGCACTAACGTGAAAAAAATGAAATTACTGTTTATCACAATATAAGGAAAGCAGATTCTCTTGGCTTAACTAAGTGGTTGTTTATAGAAAAAAGAATACCACAGAAGCATAGTGTATCTGATTTTATTATGGACGTAATTAAGACTACTCACCAGTCCGACCTTAGTATCAAGAATTTCGACCATTCAAAAATTTCAACGTAACTATCTACGTTATCCCCCCGAACGATTTCACCAATTCTTACAGCGGTTTAGGAACAAGCAGGATTCATTACGATAAGCGATCTTCGATCTGGTGGTACATGACTACAAGAATGCTGTTTACTTCAACGTCTACAAACATCGTGTGAAATGTTGGAAAAGGAATTGGTAAACCATTACAGGAGAATTAAAGCTACTTTTAACGAGTGGTTCATTGAACACTCTCGTCATAACAATGTTTTGGTTTTCAAGTACCAGAATCGAGATCACGAATTAAGCTCTAACTCATGGAAAATACTGCAAAATAAATTAACAGCGAATTTTTTCCAACTGCAAGATCAGCAGATATTAACCACTTACTAGTCACAAAATCCCACACATTGGCAGACCATGTTTAATAGTTTAACAACCGGACACGCGTCTGAAATAGCATGGTGATTTTAAAAAAATCGGTTGGCTGATCCAATTTTTCTAATCATGCTAAAATGAGGAGTGTTGATACATGTCTCCAATGCCCAACAGTAAGGTGTGACGCTTTCCACATGATATTTGGATGTCCGTATATATTACAAGTATGGTATCAAAAATGATAAAGAAGTTGCTAAACATTAACACTATAGAAGACTCCTTTTTTTAGGGGGAATAAAAAGTCGCCGAGCGCTCATACAGTAGCAAATTACATAATAAATTTATCAAAGTTTACAATATACTACCTGACCATAGATGCCATGAAAAATGAACACTCCCCCCCCCCCCGCAAACTTCAAGACCTCTTTCATTAGGAGAAACAGAAGCAGAATCATACAGGATTATTTTTGGCATTTAAAAAAACGGGCAATCGAAAATTTTAAATACTGGTGGTGTGTGAACAGTGTGTTATGTATGGTTAATGAATCACAGATCATTTATGGCTTAACGGCACGACCTTGTCAGCATGAAAATATACATAACTTTTAACCTTAGATACATAAGTATTATCGCAAATATGTTTAACTTATTATTTTGGTAAAACAAATGTTACCAACTCATTAAGTACATTTTATATAAATCCGTGTAGTTGTAATAAATATAATAATAATAATAATACCACAAACACACACACGCGCGCACACACACACACACACGCACATACACACACATACACACACATACACACACACGCACACACACGCACACACGCACACACACACACACATGATGACAATGCAAAATTACTATGAACGGGTTGCAACATGTCGGTTAAAATGATTTAAATTAATTCTTGTTGGTTGACTGATATATTTACCCCATAAATAACCTTCATTATAAAGGTCTTTTAGTTATTTTCAATATAGTTAGCAACATATTCTCAAAATTGTACGCACGCACACACACGCACAAACACAAACACAAACACAAACGCAAACGCAAACGCAAACGCAAACGCAAACGCAAACGCAAACCAAACCAAACGCAAACGCAAACCAAACGCAAACGCAAACGCAAACAAACGCAAACGCAAACTCAAACGCAAACGCAAACGCAAACGCAAACGCAAACGCAAACGCAAACGCAAACCCAAGCGCAAACGCAAACAAACGCAAACGCAAACGCAAACGCAAACGCAAACGCAAACGCAAACGCAAACGCAAACCAAACGCAAACGCAAACGCAAACGCAAACGCAAACCAAACAAACACAACACGAAACCAAACACAAACGCAAACACAAGCAAACAAAGCACAACACAACGATACAACACAAACACAAACACAAACACAATAACATAACATAAAACAAATAAAACACAAATACAAACACAAACACATAACAAACACAAAACATAACACAAACACAAACATAAACAAAAAAAACACAAACAAAAACAAACAAAACAAAACAAACAACAAACAATACAAACACAAACAAAAACACAAACAACAAACACAAACACAAACACAAACAAAACACAAACACAAACACAAACACAAACACAAACACAAAACAAACACAAACACAAACACAAACACAAACACAAACACAAAACACAAACACAAACAACAAACACAAAACACAAACACAAACACAAACACAAACACAAACACAAACACAAACACAAACACAAACAAAACACAAACACAAACACAAACACAAACACAAACACAAACACAAACACAAACACAAACACAAACACAAACAAACAAACACAAACACAAACACAAACACAAACACAAACACAAACACAAACACAAACACAAACACAAACACAAACACAAACACAAACACAAACACAAACACAAACACAAACACAAACACAAACACAAACACAAACACAAACACAAACACAAACAGAACACACAAACACAAACACAAACACAAACAAACACAAACAAACAAACACAAACACAAACACAAACACAAACACAAACACAAACACAAACACAAACACAAACACAAACACAAACACAAACACAAACACAAACACAAACTCCAACACAAACACAAACACAAGCGCAAACGCAAACGCAAACACAAACACAAACACGCACACACACACAAACACACACCCAGACAAACACGCACACACACGCGTACACATACATGCACAAGCTTAAACTTGACGCTGCGTTGCATTGAATTGAACTGGTTGTAACATACAATTCAAATAAAACCAGTGAAGACACAAAATTATTCGCTACAACGTGCAGCCGTTTTTTGCCTTAAATTAGTAAGTACACAAATAGAAATTACGAAGAAAGTTCGAAAAGATTACTGAAACTTATGATAAAAATGTAAGGGTCTTTGTAATTTTACTATCAGTGATAATTCAAATTTATGAGATTGGGTTTTTCTATTATATACCTAAAAGTGATAGCAATCTTGTATTAAGAATACTTCCACCCACAAATTTCGTTGCGCAAAGCACATGTCTTACTAATCTTTGAAAGTACCTGCACCGCTTCCATAACATTCCATTTCCCTGTTGAAATTTTTAATATATTTGTTCTGACTAGATAGCAAACAGACAAGGCTATGCTTCAATATGGTTGTAAATTTAGAGGGTGTATTATGTACACAGCTCAGTTAAATCTAAACGTACATAAACCACAAACCCGAACAACAGCATGCGTATAAAATGCAACAAAAACCTATTAAGCGTGAAAAGTGGCGGCGATTTGCTAACTAAATTGTGAAAAGACTCAAAGAGGACTGAACCTTTGGAAACCAGTAAATATACTCAATTTAGCTTGAGTGGTTTGCTAGTAGACACAGCTAACGGATTTTTCAAAATTCACAGTTGTGTCTGTTTTTTTTTCGGCAAGCAAGATTAAAGGACCTGCCATAATATCAATCGGCTGAAGTACACCATACCAGGTATGGATATCTAAAATCTATGGTTTTCTCTTTGCGTAGAGACCAGGGATAACACGTGCCTATTAATGATTGAAGCTGACGTCATGTCAGATCTAGGACATTTCCATTGCATTGCATTGCAACACTATATTGTAAAATCAATCGGTTTCTACCTTTTTTGCCATAGTCGCACGTGTCTGTTTTTCATTAGCTTTTATTATAATTTTTCCGTTCATGTGTTAATTTTTCGATATATTCACAATCAGTTATTTTCATAACTCCACATTACTTTTTGTTTGGAAAGATTAAAGACAATATTTATAGAAATAGACTACATAATTTAGATGAATTAATGGAAGCAGTTGAACATGAGATTTAGGCTATTACACGGGAAGAACTTCAGCATGTTTTTGAAAACATGAAGCGGATAATTAATTTGTGTCTACAGCACCAGGGTCATCATTATCAACATTTTTGTAATTATATTAATTTAATGAAGAATGTTTGTTTGTATTATTGTCATAACAATAATTTTAAAATTTATTTTGTTAAATAATTGTAATTAGCAGTTATTGGCAATAAACATTTCCAAAAGTAGGGATATTCTGTTTAATTTTAACAAACATTGTTTATAATTACATCAAAGGTGATTACCCCATGAGACGCTAATGTCAATTGTTGCGACCGAAATGAAGTGTAGTGGTACCAACCTAACCAAAATTTGCTACCTAACGTCAGCTTCAATCATTAATAGACACCCGTTAAAAGGCAAGGTGCTGCGTCATATCTATGTGTTTCAATGTTTTGACCTTTAAAATGTTATCAAATTTAGAGCACTTTATTCATATACGTTGTCACTCCCTAGCCTTATCATCAAAATTGAAATCATTTTATATGCTATCTATCCCTGTCACGCGAGCCTTGAATTCATTTAGGACTTACTTGTTTGTTTGCTTATTTAGTGCTTATTATTACCGCAAATTCCAAATTTAGTATCGTGAGCAAACTCTAATATACCATTACGCAATCCGTTCGCGATGTAACGTCGGTATTCAGTTTATAGTAATACAATTGAAGAAACACGTCAGTTACGTAATGATTTCTTCAGTTTCACATTCGTATCTTTATAAACTAAAATTCACCTAGTGTTACTTTTTTTATATAAATTAGCAAAGTTTTAGTTTCCTGATAAAATAGTTTACTTGGTGAATGAGATGTATGAAAGAGTTTAAATCCTAAAATTCAGATTTCACATTGCATTTCATTCTTAGTGTTATGTAGTAAAAGAGACTAAAATACTCATGTGATACTTCCTTTTACAGTTTCAGTCAATTTTCTTAAATGAGCCACGAAGAAACATAATTGCAAAATTCTTTTAGTTTTATTTAAAAAAACAAAATTCGAATCTACCAGTTGGGACACGAAAATTTAGCAGATTTAATTCTGCAAATCTTACATATCTTTTCAATAGAAAACATTTGATCCGCACCAAAGATCTTAATGCTACAAAGCAGTTGCACGATATTTTGAAAGTGCCGCTTACAAAATTCTGTTACAAGAATCATACAATGTAAATTTTTCTATTACAAAGTAACTTAAATTTGTTTAAAATACTTTTCCGTAAAGAAAATAGGCTGCATGGTATAAACTTAATTTATTCAAAAAATAAAGTTCGAGACGTTATAAATTGTTGCTGATTTTCGACAATGCTCACATGAAAACTAAAAATGATGGGCACCCGACAGAAATACGTTGTGTGTTCCTGTACTAAAATTTACTAAGCATTTGGTTCATACATGTTAGAGGAAATAATTATTATCTACTTGACTGCAGTAACAAAAAAAACTTATTCATTTTAATACATTTTATGTGACATCAGAACTATTACTACATATCTATTGTCGGTATAATGCTGCCACGTCGCAAATTTTTTGCTTTGATGTTGCATTTTACGCCGAATATGGAATTTTTGCAGTACTTTTATAAATGGCCTTCTTTAAAACCTCTAATGTAATGATGTACATTTTGCACCAAAGTACGGTGAGGTTGTCAAGGAAGTGCCATATCGTGTTATGGTGTTAAATAAGTTATTTAACACTACTATTACTTCACGTTGTTATACCTCTAAGGAACATTTAATAATTGCTTGTGCTCTAAATGGATGTAAGTAAATTTGTTTGAAGTGTGGGAGTTTGTTGACCACAGCGACACGGTGGTCCACATTACTATCGTCCACAAAATACAAACTACTACGTATTGTGCAGTATGTTTTATAAAGTAAGACGTTACGAAACGCATTTGAACCTGATTACCCACTTAGTATAAAAGCATACTAACATATCTAGGTATGATATGGCAATTATAACAGCCACATAATTATATCAGGTTGAAATCCGAGAGATAGGAAGTATTTAGATCATAAAAAATACATTGCTGCCATTTGTCGTAAACATTAAAGGTTCTGTGCTTCCTGGTTTCTGGGAAACAGGGTCCATTGTCATGGATTGCAATCTTTGTTTATGAACAAATACAATCTTTGGAGAAACGTCGCAAAATAAATAGGGATTTGACAAATAACATGATTAAAAGTGCTGAAAAACTCCTTAATGCTCTAGTACTTACGAAATAAAACTGCGTTGCGAAACAGATTTTGAAAAAACGCAACACTAATATCTCCACACATCATCACTTCTTTGTTAAGTTTGTTTTTATTATTATTCGATGTTTCAAAAATTCTGACAAACTCAAAAAAACTCGTTAATGAGGCAGATGGCTATTGATTTTTCATTTATAAGTCTGTTTTGAAGGCGAATGATTGCCGATTATCGTTTTTCGTGCAATTTTTGGTTTGTAAGCTGCCACCAGATGTGAGTCTACAATATGACAATAAATGTCAAAAGTGAAGAACATTAGTGACGATTAATACACTGAAACATTACAAATCTCGATTTTCCCTTATATTATAAAATGCTTTGATTAATTAAAATAATTAAATATTGTCAAAATTCATTGATTGAGGGCGCAACATTCATGGTTTGTTTTTTTCGATACTGGCAAATGTAGCGCTCATAGGGTGGAAGTTTGTACGATTTCTTTTGTTCCCAGCCATACTGCGACACACTGCGTCCTATCGGAAGTTGAATTTTACACTGGTCACTCTCTATGTTATCGATTTGAAAATATTAGGCAGTTGAAAGAGTTTTACTGTTGCGGAATCTTATATGGAAATATGGAAATATCCGATAAACATTGCAAAGAGAATGGTTAGATGTAATTCATTTTTCTTGTCCAAAAACTATATTAACTCAACAGTACTTGACCTTACACCCGTTACCGTAAATACAATTCATTTTGAATCCATTGTCCATGGTGAAAGTTTACATTTTCATAATTGAGATAATTCAGTAAGCGAAGAAAATGCCACATCTTGGACTGAAATTGTTACAAAGAAAACGAGTGCTTGAGATCCGTCTGTAAAAAATGGTACAGCACATACTGAAGTTGTAAAAAGGAATGGAACAACAGGGAGGCCCATTGCGTCATTTCATACTGTTGATTGTTCTAATTGGGCAATAAAAATTAATGGTTCTTACGGAAAGTAGTATTCCATTTATTCGTTATTTGTATAACTTCAGTTGAATTAATAAATACCCACTAAAGCTTGGTAATCGACATACAATTATTTCATTTATGGTAAAAAAATTTAGAATACTATAAAGTCGTTTTACCTAACTAATCTGCAATTTTAAATCATTGTGGAGTTATCATTTACGTAACATGTTAACTTATGTGCATGTTAAGTACTGCTTTACATCCTAAAATAGATAAACGCTATTTACTTCATAGTTTAAAGCAATTGCACTATAACTCAAATTCTTGTCAGTCAAGTAACAAGGTAAATGGCTTATTAGTCCAATCATTTTGTTTATTAAAATCTCAAGGTTTTTCCAGTCT
>JARFJB010001925.1:975000-1007500 GCA_036346205.1 Vesta saturnalis
GGTCTCTTACCAACTGAGTTGTCGAGGGAGCTAGTTCCACTCGATTCTATTTATAACGTCAAATTAATAAGGTACATACAGTTTAGGACTTAATCAAGTGGAACTCGACAGCTAAGTTGGCAAGAGCTCTACTTTAGCTAAGTAGAGGTCGTGGGTTCAAGTCCCACTCGAGGCAATCTTTTACTGTATGTACAATATATGTACAATAATTCACATTTAAATACTGTTATGACTTTCTTATTCTACATTAATCTTTTAGTAATAAACCATAGTAAGTGATAAAGTTAATACAGTTTCATCAATCTGGTTTATATTTACAGCACAAATGGAATCAAGAGGCAAAAAATTGGTTACCTGGCACAACAAAAAAAGATAAGTGATCGTATTGCACATAGCAGTTATCTAAAACCAGGACAAAATACTACAGCAGTAGCAAAGATTAAAATTAATGTTACTGAAGAAACATTCAGCACTAAAGCGAATTCTACATTATTGACTGAAGGACTTTTTGGCAATGACTACTCTTTATCAGACCCTTTTTCTAGTGGAAGTGCAGATGAATACATTCCGCCTTCCGAAAGTAGTTATTCATGCAACTCCGAATCCTCCAAATGAACAGATTTGAGTTGGGCAGACAAATCGTTTCAAAAAAAGGTGTTTAGTTTCAACTAATTCACTTAAGGAACCAAATAAATGCAAACAAAATAAATTACAAAAAGAAAACAGATTACATAACACTCATAAAAAAATGCACCTTTTTAAAAAATGATAGTAATAAGAATAACAAAATATTACAACAAAGAGTTTATATTAATGTACAAAAATTGTTGAAGGATCTGTAACCTCAAGGATTGAAAATGATATACAAATTTTATGTTCAAAAAGGAATGAGAACACTGGAAAGCGTGTCAGAAATATACCTTAATTTATCAAGGCAAGACTTTAGAAAATTAATGCGGGAGGGTAATGTTTATGATACTTAAAAAGGGAGAACTTATTTTATTAAGGAGACCTACTCCACTTGAAATGGCTAAGTATTCTTATTTTGGATGTGGACCATGCCCCGATTGCTTGGATTTCACGCTGAAAAAAATATTTCTCATAATATCGAAAAATGCAAAAAAAAAAAACTCTAAAGTAATTGAAAATAGAAATAGCAATTAGTGAAAGCAACTCTATGCTTGCTGCAATATTTGTAAAATAAATTACTGCTGAATGTTTTGGAAATATTGTTGTCAAAATTCGAGAAGAAATTACAAAAATTTGCAAAGAGGATTCTCTTATCTTAAGACATGGCTTATGGTGTACGAAAAATACAGTATTACCGAATCAGAGTTGATTAGGCAATCAATGCGTCATATTGGCAGATTATTAATAGAAATTAAATTAAGTGACATTTAAAACCTCAGAATTTTGACTGCATTGTGTAAGCAACAAAAGCGCTTTGTATATGTACAGAAAGGTTTGCAGCTCGGCCAAATTTTAGAATTCTCTCTCTTGCGCCATAATTAGGGCATTTCGTAAGAAAATGTGCTTGTTATGAAAGAGGGTGTGCACTGCGAAAAGGTGGTATGCGACGTAATAGAGAATTGGAATCCTTTCTTTCTTTAATAGATGTTGAATGGAACATTAGAGTATCAACCAATGCACTAAACACATTACATAGCAGAAAATTCAATTGCACGCAACCGCTCAAATTTACCGGTGACCTAATAAAACGTAATCATTAACAACAGAAATGCATCGATTGAAACTGGAGATAGAAAGAACAAATCAACCATCTACTTCAAACTGGCCTTTTTTGCATCTTTGACTTTAAGTAGAACAATAATATTTAATAAAAGGAGATCCGGAGTAACAGCTCGAATGACTCTTGACCATTACGCTATGAGACCTATGTTGTCTGATCTGGCTACAGAGGAAGCCCAAAAAAAGCAGTGACTCATTTTGAAAAACAACTTCCTGATGGATCTGCTATTAAAAACAAGAACTGTTGCCGGTATATCAAAACAAAATCCGTATGTATTTTCTAGAAGTCGACCGTCTGTAGGATATATGAGGGGCACGATTGTCTTAGAAAGTGCTGTGAACTTGCACAGCTGCAATCATCAGAAAATATAAATGGAACAAAATTGCGAAGTATGTGGCTGCAGTAACACAAATTATATACCTTACAGAAAACGAAACCGATTGGCTTGCCAGCCATTTGGACCATGATGTCCGCATTCATAGAGGTTTCTATGTCTTCATAAAAGGACGGTTGAATTGACAAAGGTGATCAGATTGCTAATGGTAGTTAACTATGTAGAAGCTAACAAATTTTCAGGAAAGAAGTTAAATGAAATTCAATTATCAGGTAATGTTTTTAACAATTCAATTGTTTTTTTAAAACGAACATTACATGCGTTATTTATTAATGTGTTCTCAAAATTGTAGAATATAAATTATATTTGTTTTAACAACATTTATTTCCATAGATTTACCACAGTTGGAAATGGACGACAATGAAACACATGTTCATGATGAGCCGCCTCCAGATTCTGATTTGATTAGTGATGGTTCAAATAAGAATTGTTATCACAAATATATCTGGAAATACTAAAAAAAAAATCTAAAAATAAAAAAACTAAAGAACTTGTAATGAAGACTACGTGGTCACCTTCGGAGAGTGATGCCGTTTTGGTATTTTCTAAATCGAGTATTAAACTAGGAAATATTTCTGGAAAAACTAAATGTGAAGAGTGCCTTAAAACATATCCTGTACTAAGCAACAGAAAGTGGACCGATGTAAAATTTTACATCAAAAATTATTTCACCAAACTACAAGATGCAAAAATTGTTGATAAACTAGAACAGTTACCAACATTATTTTAATTCGTAGAACATGAGATGTTTCATTTTTGGTATAAATTTTAAATTTTTACATTGAAAAGTAAAAAACTAAATTCATTAAAAATTACGGAAATTTATTATTTTAAATGATTGTAAAAAATGGTCCTGGGAAAAACTAAATTTGATTATGTCTATCCTGTAACTAAGTAACAGGTAATGGATAGATGCATAACTACATCATTTTCATTTCATATTTTAGATGTTTATATCGATAGGTTTAAAACAACTAAGTTCATTAGAAATCATGTAAATTGAATATTCTGTAGTAAAACAGTATATTAGCTTTATTTTTTTTAACTATTTTTATATTCAATAAAAAATCTTTTTTTTTGAATAATCGATTTATTTATAACCAGTATCTTAGTTATTCAGTATGAGAACCTAAAAATTAAAATATTGGAAGTTACACTTTTCAAAATGCTTACCCATTATGTACTAATAACCCCATATTTTAGGACAAATAAGTAACGTTTGGTTACATTTGTTTTGACATTTTGTATTTAACATGGTACATTGTCTTTTTCTTGGCAAAAATGGTTTGAGCACATTAATAGCACCATTTATACCCTTTTTGAAGCTTGAAACGAATGGTAAACCGTGTGCACTGTTATGTATATCAATATCAGTGGTAAAGGCTACCACAAACAATTTTTCTTTCTAAAACACGTATTTTGGAAGGTATTAATACCAGAGTCAGTTTGTATTATTTTTTTTTTATATTTTTAACGTGTCAATTAATCAGTCATGCTTCCACGATTACAATTGTTGCACAGGGTACACAAATATTGGCAAACATGTATGAGTGTGAGTGTGTGTGTGTGTGTGTGTGTGTGTGTGTGTGTGTGTGGAGTGTTCGTGCGTGAGTGTGTGTGCGGGGATACATCCGTGCGTATATGAGTGCGTGTATGCGATTTTAATGAAACTTCCGGATATATTTTAAAATATATCCGGATTCCTTTAAATTTTTATGTTATGAAGTTACTTACGTGGCAATACAATAATTCAACTTTTTAGTTATTGCACGGGTTTGTGTGCGCATGCGCTCATGCGTGAGTGTGTGCGTGCATGCATGCATGGGCATAAAGCAATATCTAATAATGGTAACCTCATAAGCTTAAATTAAAACATTTTTACATCAACATTTTAAATTGTTAGATCCGCGAAATTAGTGTGCTGCGCAGGAAAAATATGTAACAAATGTGTAACTAGGCATTTAAAAAACCCAATGGCCATAAACAATATCTGAAGTGAATTATGTAGATGATTACCGAACTTCAGTTTATGTTGTAATTGTAAATTATTTGGATTACTAGAATTAAGGTTATTATATTTATTTCATTTTAACGTTTTTTCATCATGTTGGACTCTAGCAGAAAGTTAATAAATCTATGTAGTGAATAGCAGAAACTCACACGGATATAAAACTACATTTCTTTGGGTTAAGTTTTACCGCACGAGTCTTGAAAACATATTGATTGACATGATATTAAAATCCCACTATTGCTTGAAAGAGTAGTACGTCATTGTTTCGAGGTCGTGAGAGAAAACTAAAAACTTTTGTAGATTATCACAAAAGGTTTCACGATTTTTTGATTTAAAATATATTATGTTAATTTGTAATATCATTGGAGTTAATTTAAGCGCAATTATGTTAAATGTAAATATCATGTTTTAAATAATTGCTCGTTAATTAAGTACATTTTGGCTGATATCTAATAACCAGACAGACCGAATTTTGCGCAATAATAGGTTAATTTAGCGTTATCCTGCATACCATTTTCATTTCACTTTTTTTAATATTTGTGTTTTAGCACAAATATGCAAACTAAAGTAATTATTAAATTGAATAATAAAAAGAATTTGAACGCAAATCATAGCAAGAAGGTAGAGGTGATATAATTAACGTAACCTTGCAACGCTGATTTAGATAGCGGTATTAATGTTTGTATTTTAAAATTCGTGAAATATTGCTTGGTAGCTTGTGGTATAAGATACGTATTATTCTAAATAGTCAGCATAACAGAAAAATTTAATTGAAAAAGTACAGATGCAAATTTTTTTTAATGTAAAACACAACTTGCATTAGTAAAGAAAAATTTCGGTGTTCGACCTCTTATTACTCCATTTTAATTAACTAAAAAAAATCTGATATGGCAAGCACATATCTTTCTTATGCATATGTTCAGGTGTTATCAAATATGGGCAAGAGTTAATCTGTCGTGCAACGGATATTTTTAACTTATCCATATTTGCTCTTGCATTAAATGTACGAAACACACATAATCAATTAAATATATACACATGTGCAAATTCTTGTAATGAATAATATATATATATATATATATATATATATATATATATATATATATATATATATATATTTATAAGTAATATTCATTAATTTGACATCCACTTCAACATATTATACCAAATTCTATTTAAATTTATATTAATTAAGCACTGTCGTCATATTTTCTTTTGTCAAATATGAAAATCAAGGCTTCATTAAAGGTGCACTTTTAATTTGATATTAAAAACTTCATAAAAATAACTCATCCAGTATTACATTATATTATCTTTAAAAAGTACTTATAGTGTTTGTTATAAGTTGAGGGTTTTTCCGATATAGAGAGTTAGTTTAAGTATTTCGTTAATTCTCCAGTATCAATTAAGTGCCATTAATAAAGGTCGTTTCGTTTTTTTTTTTCAATAAAGTTAGCAATTTTTGAGATATTTACATAATGTACCTTAGAAACACACGCACGCACCCACATGGACGCTAGTACAGTACACACAGACGCACACAATCTTACACACGCGCGCGCGCGGATGCACGTACGCACTCACGGACATTATTCTGGCCACACACTGACATGCACGCACTCGCGCACGAATGCTCGCTCGTGCGCACGCGCCCACCCGCACACGCACACACACGTATGCACACACGCCCACACACACTCGTACACTCAGACATCAAGTCAAAAATTCTAGACGGCATTTAAAAATGTTGAAAACGTATAAATCCTTTGAAAACTCGAAATCGATGTTTTCACGACAGCAATACAAGTAGAGTGGGGAGCGTTGACTCCCTAACTAATTAAAAGTGGTGGGGGTGAACTGGGGTTAAGTTAAAGTGATTGTGGGTAGAGTGGGGGTCTGGCTTGGGGCTAGTATTGGGGTAAGCTTCTTTTGGGGAGCGTTCGTCAACCCCTTGACGGAATTTTAGCTCCTAATTAAAGCCCTTTTGCCATTATTAAAAGCCTTTTTGGTGGTCTAACCCCCTAGTTAGCGGTATTGGATGCCCCTAGTGTGTGGGCTAGCGTCCATTTTGGCTGGGTTAAGAGGGGGGTTAAGACTAGCTAAGGCCCTTATGGCTTCATTAAGGCGGGGTTAAGACTAAGCGGCACCCATTCCTTTTACCTGATTAGTTGTACGTGTGTTAAGGTGGGACTAAGCCTAGGCCACACCCGTCCTTTCAGATGATTGGTTGGGCGAGTGCCCGCCCTCTGGCTTCTGATTGGTCCTTAGCCCCATGGCTTAGCAACTGTGCTCTGGTTGGAGGACTAAGTCTCTGCATTCGGATTGGGTATGGCGGAAAACATTAATTTGTATTCTAATAAGGGGCGGCATTGTTTTTAATTATGAGTCGTAATTAAATTTCTGAGGTAGTGTTATTATGAAGACCAATTATTTTAATTATGAGTCAATCAAATGCCGTGGCCTTTCGTTTTTAATTACTAGCCGTAATTAAATTATATCATCATAACCCTTTTAACTATGAGTCGTAATCAAGACCCTCGGCCATTCTGTTATAAGTAAATTGTACCATCATAACCCTTTTAATTAATAATAATGATAATAATAATTCTTTATTCATCCAGTTGATCTACACAGATATTGAACATGTCACTACGATCAACAGTAAACTTAACATTTATGATTTGAAAACTCTTAAAAAGAATAGAATGCGTTACAGATTAGAATATTTTTCAATTCTTTCACAAATAATTTGTACGGTAAATTTAAGTCTAAAGGTAGTTTATTACACAAAATAGAACTAATATAAAAAAGATTAGATTTATACAATTCTAAATCATGTAGTTCATATGGAATGTTCGTTGTAATTATGCTGAAAATTTTGATAGCTGTAGCGCTTGGAGTTATCTTTTACAAACTTTATTAGTTCTAAAATATAAATACAAGACACAGTTAATATTTTTTCCTGTATAAAATAAACTTTACGAAAGCATCTGTACCCTAGCTTCAGTAAACAACGACTTTTGCAGAACAAAAACTCTTTTACTACTAGTCGAGTTGCCCCAAAAAATGATAGCGTATGAGTGATTCAACATTAGCGTGATAAAACATTTTTGCTACATCAGTGTTTGCTATATACGCCAAACGTTTAAGCAAAAAAACATTTTGACGCAGTCTATGAGTCATAATCAAGACACTCGGCTATTTTGTTTTGGCGGGAAATTCGAACTTGTATTCTAATAAGGGGGGCCTTAATGCTAACTTGTAAGCCAGGCGTAGGGTTGCACAACTTGCTCTCGGGTGTTCGCGCCCTTGTCCGGAAATTTTGATTTGTTTGTAGCACCATCTAGCGGTATATTTTAGAAACTGCATACAGATCATTGTAATGGTTATGGCAGTAAATTTGAAATAAGGGTCTAACACTGGCTTTTAAGGTAGAACGTGCATCTGGGCTCAACCCATTGTTACGCGCAATATATTTGGGTTTTAATTAGTCACAATGTATCGCAATCCTTTTGATTTAATTATGAGTCATAAATAACATCTCAGTGTCACTCGCGACAAATTTGAATTTGTATTCTAATATGGCGTTCAATCGTGAAGGTGGAAAGGAGAGTAGAGTATTTACTCTGCAAGATGAAGTTGTGGAGCCAGTGGACGAACTGGTATATCTGGATAGAATGTTTACTGCAGATGGTACAACGGAGGGCGAGATTGGACGCTGGAAGGAAAGTGATTGGAAAGTGTGGACAATAATGAGAAACGACAGCATGATGCTAGATGCCTTGTATTGTAATAAGGCGGCCTAGTGCTAACTTATAAGACATTACGTGGTTTCACAACTTTGGAGATACTAGTGATTTACTGATTTAACTGTAAAACGTATTTTTATCACTGTATTCAAAACTCGACAATAGCGCACACGTTAAGTTGTGGGATATTATTGTTATTATGGTTGTCTAATGATGATGGTGATGATGAGCGTGGTTAAGATAAAACAACGTCCTATAGTTGCCTTACGAAGAGAAACCGGTGTTATCTTCAAAACGCTTGTGTGTTATCAAAATTGAAATTGCCTCACGAAATGAAATCGATGTTAGTTTCAAAACGTTTGTGTAGTATCAAAATTGTAAATTAAAGTCAGATTGTTTATTTACACCGAGGTATTTGGCCGTTTTCAAAACGAAATAGTGCGTTCCAGATTGTTTATAAATCTAGGGCCTTCTTTACCAGCGGTATTTCCGAATTTGCGTGATATTATTATTATTATGGCTGTCTAATGATAATGATAAGAGTTGTGTAAAATAATACATAGCGTCCTATAGCTGCCCTACGAAACGAGACCGGTATTTGACACCGGGGAATTTGTCCAATTTCAAAACTAAAATCTAAGGTCTTTTTGTCGGAGGTATTTACGAATTTGAGTGATATCATTATTATTATGACGGTCGAATGATAATGATAAGTGTTTGTGTGGAAGATTAAAAAGACGTTTCACTAAGTTCTTTAGGATCAGCAGGGAAAACAACAAATTTAATATTCCAGTAGGAAACGGTATTATAGAATTACTTTGTTATGTGTTATTGGTTTGATAAAATTCTTGTTTCGTTGTACATGAGATTTGAATGACAGCGAGATTTAATTATGACTCATAATTAAAGCAAAAGGATTGCGATACATTGTGACTCATAATTAAAACCAAAATATGTTGTGAGTAACAGTGGATTGAACGCCAGATGCACATGTCCTACCTGAAAAGTTAGTGTTAGGCCCCTATTTCAAATCTCCCACCATAACCATTACAGGGTCCAGTATGTATTTTAAAAATATACCGCTCTGTGGAGTCATCTCCATGACAGAGACCATTCATTAGTCTATACACAGCTAGATGGCGCCTCAAGCAAATTCAAATTTCCAGCCCCAGGGGGCCACGGCAAGGGTACGAAGGCCCTCAAGCAGGTTCCAAAGACCTATACTTGTCTTACAAATTAGCATTAGGGCCTCCTATTAGAATACAAATTCAAATTTCTCGCCGTAACCAATCAGAATGCAGAGACTTAAACACAAATTCACATTTCCTACCAGGGGGGGCTAAGACCAAGGAGGAAGTTCCGAAGGCCTTTACTTGTCTTACAAACTAGTATTAGGTCCCTTATCCTAATACAGATTCAAATTTCTCACAAGAAATAATCATAATGTATAGAATTAAATGCACGTCCAAATTTACCACCAAGGGGCCATGACAACGGGGCTGAAGCCCCAAAAGCAAGTTCCAAAGACTTATACCTATCTTATAAGTTACCATTAGGGCCCCACTTACAATTTAAATTTCCCGCTATAAACTGCAAAGACAAACAATTTCAAATTTTTGCTCCAGGGGTCAACGGCTCGAAAGCAAGTTGTCCCTGTCCCTGTCCCTGTCCCTGTCCCTGTCCCTGTCCCTGTCCCTGTCCCTGTCCCTGTCCCTGTCCCTGTCCCTGTCCCTGTCCCTGTCCCTGTCCCTGTCCCTGTCCCTGTCCCTGTCCCTGTCCCTGTCCCTGTCCCTGTCCCTGTCCCTGTCCCTGTCCCTGTCCCTGTCCCTGTCCCTGTCCCTGTCCCTGTCCCTGTCCCTGTCCCTGTCCCTGTCCCTGTCCCTGTCCCTGTACCTGTCCCTGTCCGCCGCACTGTCCCTGTCCCTGTCCCTGTCACGGCACTGTCCCTGTCCCTGTCCCTGTCCCGCAGCCTGCGTCGCCTGTCCCTGATTCCCTGTCCCTGTCCCTGTCCGTGCTGTCCCTGCACACGACACACACACTCTCACACAGTCAGCAACATCAACACGCGACAGCACACACTCACACGCTAACACATTCAGGCAGCCAGCCAGACCGACAGTCAGAAATACAGGCAGGCAGGCAGACAGACGGACAGACAGGCATACTGACAGACACACAGGCAGACAGACAGACAGACAGACAGGCAGCCTGGCAGACAGGCAGGCAGGCATACAGGCAGAGAGACTGACAGGTATACAGGCAGGCAGGCAAACAAGCAGTCAGGCAGGCGGGCAGACAGAGTGACAGGCATACAACCGCGCAGGCAGGCAGACAGGCAGACACACAGACATACAGACAGACAGACAGGCAGACATACAGAGCGACGGGCGGACAGGCAGACAGCCACGCACACAGACCTAAAGCCAGACAGGCAGACAGATATACTGACAAGGAGACAGACAGGCAGGCAGGCAGGCCCACAGACAGACAGACAGACAGAGCGACAGATAGACAGGCAGGCAGACAGACAGATACACAGACAGGCAGACAGACAGACAGACACGCAGACAGACCTACAGCCAGACAGGCAGACAGAGATACTGACTGAGAGACAGACAGAGAGACAGACAGACAGACAGATAGACAGACAGACAAACAAACAGACAGGTAGATAGACAGACAGGCAGACAGGCAGGCAGACAGACAGACAGACAGACAGGAAGACAGGCAGGCAGAGAGTCGGACAGACAGGCACACAATCTGACAGACAGACATACAGACATGCAGATACACAGAGAAACAAACAGACAGACAGACAGGCAGGCAGGCAGGCAGACCGACAGGCAGACGGACAGGCAGACATTCAAGCAGACAGGTAGACAGGCAGGGGGTAGACAGACAGACAGACAGGCAGACAGCCAGACAGACAGACACGCAGGCAGAGAGAGAGAGAGAGAGAGAGACAGACAGGTAGACAGACAGGTAGGCAGGCAGACAGTCAGACAGGCAGACAGACTGGCAGACAGGCAGACAGACAGACAGACAGGCAGGCAGGCAGACAGACAGACAGACAGCCAGACAGACAAACAGAGATACAGGCAGAGATGATGACTTATCTTGGCGTTTTGTTGTAAAATGAGATAATAAGTCGTTGTAGCGATTGCATAACTTTTTACTCCTTATATGTGTGTATGTACGTTGGAAGGTAAAAAGGGGATGTATAATTGGCATAAAGAAAGAAGGTTGGAAAGTCGTGTATTGTTCCACACCTGGTATTTTTTACCAATATTCGTTTTTTTAAGGGACAGTTGTATACATATGGTTTAATCCTTAAATTTGTTCAAATTTTTGAATTTTAATCAATTACTTTTCTTAACTCTGTCTGTTAAGATTCAGAAATGTAAACTAGTCAGTTCATAAACTTATATTTTAAACCATAACTTATAAGTAATATTTTTTTAAATATTGCAATCAGTTTTACTCTGTCTAGTATCTGCTTTGTAGTGAAGTGTTATGGAGTTAAATGTGTTCAAAATCCTTGTAAGGGAATATAGGGAATTCGTTAAAAAAGCAATATATTAAGGTAATGACGGTAGCCTTGTAATTATAAAAATCATTTGAATCTTTCGTTATTTGAGATTGTATAGTTCGGATTTTTGTTCTTAACTTCATTATTTTCTTATGTTTAAGAAATTTATGTGAAAACATTAATACAATATCGTAGCACATAACGGTATTTAAATAAGCAATACCACATCAAGTAAATTGTGTTTGCTTAATTGAGGAATTATTTTCATATTTGTGAATTCAGATGGAAACGAACTTGAAATTGTTATAGGAAATTACTCAATTTAATAAACCTAGTATTATTACTCAACACTGTTAATTATTATTTTGAAGGAAACAAAGAAGAAGATTCACATTGTAGTTCATATAAAAATCAAGTATTGCTTTGCCTAAAAACAACCAAAGAAAATTGAGGTGAAGGTGAAATAATTATATTAAATTATATGTGTGTTGAAAGTAAATGCTGTATCGAATTATATAATGTAACTCACATCCGTCACCAATGCAAGAACACGTACACGTTTATCCATTTTAAAATCAAACTAAAAAGAAAAAAATTTGAACTTGAATCTTTAGCTACTGATATATTATTCACAATACCTATTG
This sequence comes from Vesta saturnalis, assembly GCA_036346205.1. Taxonomy (NCBI): domain Eukaryota; kingdom Metazoa; phylum Arthropoda; class Insecta; order Coleoptera; family Lampyridae; genus Vesta; species Vesta saturnalis. The sequence goes on from JARFJB010001925.1 coordinate 987,078, forward strand.
AGTATTTTCTTTTAATTATCTGGTTGTGTAGTTCTGTTAATAGAGTTTAAATCTATACTCGAGTTGAGGAGATATACGGACACATGATGTAATATATGGGCTATTGTGTTTGTTGGCAAAAATGTAATGCACAGTAATAACATGTGTGATTGAAGTGCGAGCGACTGACAAGAAAGCTACTTACTTAGCGGACGCTGAAGCACACTTTACTACCGTAGTTGACAGCAACCTCTTCAACTGGATGATGAGAACGATCTTCTTGTGTGTTCCAATTCTTTCTATTGTGCCCAGAATACCTTTATTTCGCTACAGTGGCGAACACTGAACTTTGTTGAAGAGTATAAATTCTCGCATTCAATACTATAATCACATCATTTAAGTGTAATTACAGACAGTTTTAGGGTTGAAAAACGGGTATAATAGAAATCTGACCGCCTGTTATACAAACATGCAGCTGCCTTTATTGACATATCCATTACATTGGTCAGCTATATTCATAGATCTAGTTCAAATAGAGCACTGTGGGTAGAAAAGTTGCCATAATCCTTGACTTATTTAAATATTTACAAAGTCGGAAGATTTCACAAAATTTTTAAGGTACTAAAAATTGATAATGATCACTCACGCAAAACTTTAATCCAGTTAAATGCAGCTGGTATACTTATCTTCCGACCTCACACATTTAGGGTTTCTAAAAGGTGCTGTTGCTAATCTGTTTTTTTAGAAAAGCGCAACAATACTTAAGTTAAATTAGCGAACTAAATTTACGAATCATTAAGAACGTAGTGAGATATTTATATTTCATATTCAGATGTGTTATATACGAACAATGCCTTTCTTTAAATATTACTCACCTTTTAGTGACTTGCTAATTGTGTCAATGGAAGAATATTCTTTTAATGAAACCGACAGGGAGTAGTTGCATAACAAAGCAGTGTCCAAAAAATTATAAGAGCTTAGAGCCTAATCCATCAACCCTTTTGTATAGAATATATTTATAAATGTACAACTTTGCCCGTGTTTAATCTTGACAGCAACAAATTGCGTAAAAAATAAACAGTTCATCTTTATTTTAAAAGTGAGTTCTGGTATTAAACCATTAAGTCGGAATTCCTCACAGCAGGTCATATATCGTTTCATTAGTACCTATAGAGAAGTAATAGTAACATCAAATCGATTTTTGAAAGTATGAGATCAGATTACGACATAAACTTAATTCCTTAATTCTTATTATCAAGTTTTCAATTAGCAGTTTTGTTTTATGATTTGTAAATTAATAATATCCAACCGCGATGTCAATGAAAAAATGAAACAATTAGGGTGTGCTACTCAAGTGAAAAAAGATAATAAAACAGGATTAATGTACCAGAAAAAAGGTAGTATAGTAGCTGTAGCAACTAATGAACTTAATAGTACCGTGTGCGGGTTTATGTCTTTATTTACGATGATATTGCGAACTTTCGCTAATGTAAGAAAACCTTTCATGGTTCTCATAGTCATACCAACCACTCCCAATGTTTAAAGATCTCACGGTTTTATGTTAAAGTATGTATAACGAACACATAGTAGGAACTCATTTAGATTATTTTAGTTGCACTAGTATTTGTCACGTAAATGAATCAGATTAAAGTATATTTGCCAACATTCTACTTAATGTTAAATCAACAACCGAAATTTGCTTTTTCTTTCACGCTTACCGAAACATTATTACATATAAAAAAATTGAAATGTCAGTATGTTTTGCAAATCATGTACTTAAACATGGCATATGATTTGGTGACATCTTACATTATCACTCATAATAGATTTCAAAATATTTTAATTTTACTTTGAACAATAAAACAATGAACTTACCTAATCGCTTTAACTTTATATCAACATAGAAAGTTTTAAGTTACGACAGTTATCTGTGATCTATTTGCAAATTATTATATCTCCAGAAAATAATACTAAAATTTTAGTTTTTTTTGTAAATAAATTTAGAATTTACTCCAAAGACGTTTTGATGCAATTAATGTGATGGGGCATATTGCATTCTACGCAATATGCAACTTGGTACGTGTCGCTTAGGAACCGCATTTAAGAAACTATTTGTGTTGACTATTATTTTCCGATAAACTTAAAGTAACGAAGCGAACGTATTGCGGTATTAAGGGTTTGGTTCAACAATTATAATTAACCATAAAATCAGAACGCTATTATTAAACAGTGTTAGTACGAAAAGAGAACTCATTCACGTCTAATAAATGGTTTAAAATGTGGATTTTATAAGCCTAAAACATTTTAATAGCAATTGCAGCTATATCGTCAATAAAAAGTAACATACTGACAAATATTAATTTCAACAAATTTATAATGTATGAAAACGCAAAGCGTAAGATGGCTATAATAATTATGCATAATATTTTTGAATATCAATATTGATTATTAGTTTTTGATTTGTTGACACCACTCACATCAGTTTCTGGATGTAATTCGGCAATCAAAACTAACTTCTAATGGAATAATTGAATATTATCTTCTATTAAAGTTACTAAAGTATGCAATTTCTATTATGGCATTTCTTCTAATAAATACAAATACTCCTTATTCGTTTTGTTGCAACGTATATTGTAAATGCTACGAACCGCTCAATTTCTTTATTGGTTGATGTTCTTATAGTGTTCTAATGTGCACTACCCTTAAAAATCTTTATGAGCGTAATATTAAAGTTATTCGCAATGACAGGGCTACCGCTAGCAGTTTTGCCGCTGGGTGCCGAAACGTGGCATGCCACCACCTCCTCACAATAAACACTTTAGAAGAATGAAAAATCTGTATACTAGAAAGAAAGGAACGCTAAGCCTAAGATAACTAAATTTTGCATATTTATATATCTATTAAAGAACGTAGCATGTATTAAACAAACTACATGTAATGATACAATACTAAAAAAATAACAACAAAACCGCGTAAAAAAACTGAAACTCTTTTTTCTTACTTTTAATTCAGCATGTTCTATAGCTAATGAAGTTAAACCGTTTAGCCGATTTTGGATGGTTGTGGAACGTAAGAAATTTTTAATTATCTCCAATTTAAAGAGACTCCTTTCTCCATCTGCTACACTTGCTGGCAAAGTCAACAACATTCCTAAGCCAATTCTGGGGTTTGGAGCAACATCTAAAGTAGTGATAAGTTTTAATAACTCAATTGAGTTTTGTTTTGCATTTACAAACCCTAAGACGAATTTTATTTCATCTACTAGCTCAAGTGAATTCACATGTCCCGATTTACCATCAGTCAATAGTATTTCCAAGTTCTTACAATAATTAACTCGTTGTTAGGTAAAATTTTCAAATATGGATTCTAAAGCATTAATAGCTTGATCTACTGTAAACAAATAAAACTATATTTTAAATTTTAATTTGGGATCTGCGACTGAGTCATCTCGCGTTTCGTATAGAAAGTAAAACAGCTTTTCATCGAAATATGTGACACGGTTGTGTTAACTCGAAATAAGGTGAGATGTCAATAACGTCGGCGAGTTACTTTGCATCACAGAGTACTTTATTAAAATCCTCATCCGAGCGAAAATCTTTGAGAAAAATGGTTCAATTTTGTATTAGCTCTATATCAAATGATAAATCATAGTCTTAGATCTACAGTAACTCACTGGTGGGATTAATATAATTTAATTATTTACCAAATTACAATGGAGCAAATTGCTTAATACAGTGTAACAAGTCAGAAAATTCATTCATAATTGAAGTGACAATTACAGTATCGTCATAGATAAAGCATCGCAAATACTTCCCCATTGATACGTTAAGGGCTTTAGAGCTTTCCGACTTTCGCCGCCAGTATCTCTCAATGGTTTTAGAGTTGGTCCCTTAACATATTTTAATAATATGACCCATCTAAAGTTGACGAAGAAAAGACATAAACCTTTGGAGTATATTAAAAAAATTTGCGGCTTCTAAGGATGCCTTGTCATACCGTTGACCACTAAAATTAATGAGTGGCTACTTGATGGCAAGTAAATTACTCATGGATTCATCGCCTTTATTCTAGATTGTACACCTGCCTTATCACCTCTCACATTTGCCCCGTTATCGTAAGCCTGGCCTCTCTAATCCTGCAAATTTAACCCCAATTTTTCATGTTTTTCAATTATTACATTTGAAAGTTTTTGTCCTGTCGATCCTTCGACTGGAAGAAAGCCTGACAAGCTTTCATTAATCTTAATGATAATATCATTGGGGTTAGATTTGTCACAATCACATACCTAACTAAAAATGTCCTTGGCTCTACCTTAGTGACATCAGGAATGCAACCTATAATAATGGAATAGTACTTGGATTTCTTAATTTCGTCAATAATATGTGATTCAGTATATGAATGTGAAAGATATATCAATTCCTTTGGTTATCTTTTCCAATCTCTTCCATTATGGGATCAAATTGATCTCCCTCTTCCTCTCCCTCTCCCTATCCCTCTCACAAAACAAACCTGATAAAAAAAATTGGCCGTCTAGTGGTAGGTTCCACGTGTTAACTAAATGACATAGGAATAGATGAGATTAAATGTTGCATCATAATGGGACAGGTAAACAATAAAATTACTCAAATTAAAATTAACGAGCTTTGCGTAATTATCCTTCAACCCGTTCATTTTCAGACTAGGAAAGAACCACCAAGAAAACCCAGTTTATTAATCAGTAAGTAATTTTATAAGCATATTAATAAATCAAAGAACAAAAAAAAACAAGGAAAAGAAAATGTTCAATGTGTTAATATAACAAATTCTCATTAAATCAGGTTAAAGTGCGTGTAAAATTATAAAATTAGGTAACAAGAAACAAATTAAAAGCAATTTAACTACACATAAACGCTATAAAAAAAAGAAATCACCCACAATTGTGTCATAAACAAATCAGAGTTAACATTGTGACACCAAACGTGTGGCCCTTATACAACCAATCATGTCAGTTGAGTAAGCAGTAAGATAACAAGAAAAATAATAGGGCAGATTAAGTTACACATAAAGTAAAACAAACAGTGAAATTAAATAGGTAGCAAAAAAGTAACTGCAATGCAATTTAAACTACACTTGGACAGGGGCAAAAAAATATGCAAAGAATTTACATACACACATATATAAATAAATCAATTCGTAGGCCAACAATTCTAAATAAGCTGACTGAATCAAATACACTTGAAAAGTCATTATAACAAAGTCTTGCAAGGGTAAGGTGAAAATACAATATTTACATTAACAAAGTGACCAATATCCTACCCGCAAGCAACGATACGGAAGTTTCAGCGACTGCGCTAGAAACTACAGCATCCTTTTCTTAGCTTACAAGTTCATCTATAAATTTCTCTGCATTTAAAACCAATAATAACGGGTTAATTATAACAGCTAAGCTGTGCTCAAACAGTTTCTAGTTGCGAAATGTGGCGTAAGGATGCAATTGGTAGGTTTTCTTAATGGCATCTGGGCACGTTTCTGTAAAGACCGGTATCGTTAATAACAACAGTTAAATTGAGATTTATCATTCTATGTTGGTCCACGCATTAAGTTCTCTAAGCGGGCGAAAATGTTAGTAAGCAATCAACAATGCCAAATAAACCCAGCAATGTAGGGGAGACACTGCACGGTGTGACGCAATTGAACTAATTTCAACTTAATAAGCGTGCTTGTGAGATGGCTTATTGGCAACTAAATTACTACCGCATTACTACCCTTTTTATCAGGAGATAGTTCTGTGCGATTCAGTATCTCATGATAAAATAAACAGTAACTTCTTGAAAGACAGTATTCGATTTTCAATAGGTTATACCAGCTTGTTGATTTGCTTGTTGCGAGCTTTAATCCAAATTTAAATACCCACTTACGCTTGAATATAATCCTTCAATTGGTCACTTAATCACAACACTTAACGGATCATGACAGGCGGTTTAAACCTAAAACGATGGCGATTATCTATAGATGGATGTTGACACGTCGACTTCTTTGATTAAAACTAAAATGATGTGATTATTTATGGACACGTTTGTTTACACGTGCAGTACGTGGATTAAGATCAAAGCGGGGTGATTATTTGTCGATATAAGTTGGTTTATAGGACCACTTTAATTTTGTGAAGAACTTACATTAAAGCTAATAAAAAAAGAAAAAACGAATTCACGTTTTTAGTTTTTACTAAAACGGAAACTAATATATTTATGGCCCCAACGTCTGCTATCCGGTACGACTCAAACGAACATCCAATACCAACTAACTGTTTTCTCGAACATTCAGCCCCGCTTTTAAAAGTAATTAAATGAAAGAAAACAAGATAACGCAAAATTTTCATATGTACTATTAAAAAAAGTATTCATTTTTAAAATATGTATTAATCCGTAGCAAACCCTATACGTCTCCAATTCCAAGTAACAAACAAAGCTGTCTTTTGATTTGCGGTATATTATGGTGTAATCAAAATTACCAACCGACGACATTTTACCGAATTGCATACATAAAAAATTCTCAAAGGTTTGCCACCGTCTTTTCGAATAACAGATTCACATGTGAGAACACCTGTTTTTTTACCCCAACATGTGTTTTCTTTTCCTTTTCAACGCTTAATTACATAAATTTAAATCTTAGTTATATAAAATACATAAAATAAAACATTTTCTGAAAAACATTATCAAATTACAAGACATTAAAACCCATTATTTATCTTTTCTTTCTCGTTAACAATTACGATTTTGTATATTTATTACAATAATTAAATTGTGTCGGTCCCCTACCTACACTCCCAATTCGGTTCTGGCATAGAAGGATCGAAAATGTCCAGAAGTGGGAGGCAAAAGATCATTCGAATCGTCGGTAAGAGGTACTAATGGACTCAAATTAAGGCAAGCTTCAATTTGAAATTATCTAAAGGAGTTTGAAATTCTAGGGATCCAAATAATGTGTACATTTCGTTCGTTTCATTATTTGCGCCTGTAGAGTTTGTTTTATTATCACTACATAAATTTAAAATATGTCCGCCATGGCTTTGGCTTTTAAACCATTTAAGAGCGTTTAACGATAAATCTTAAATCTAAAATTACTTCGAAATAAACAGATTTAGTGGGAAAACAAATGTCACTATATACGATTGAACCCTTTATAGGGCAATGCTACATTTACTGTTTTAAAAACAAATGCTGAGGTAAAGCTAAATGTAGTTTCTTACACATTTTTTAGATCAGTTGACTAAGGACCTATTAGTTGGTCGCTATTGTGAACACTATCTACTGTATGTTACCAGGATAGAGGTTCCAATAATAACCACTTACCACTTACAGTGAAAGTATGTTTCTTATTTGTATATTCAGTTAATTATGAAAAAGCTTAAAGCATGTTAAGCATGTAATCTTTGATTGCACTGGCCATAGTATTTTCTAAATGTTTTGCCAACAATTAAAACTCCCATTCTTTTCCTTTTTGACTACAATACGATTGCTTAGCTGATTGAATGAAATTTATTACTGTTATTTACTGTTGCGTTGCAAATTAAACTTTTAAGGATCACAAATCTTACCACGATCTTTCCATTTTGTCACTACAAAGTCAATATGTATCGCGCAGTCTGACTGTCCACTTTTCAGCACTTCCATTAGTATTTGCTTGAGGTAATGTTTCCTTGTAGTCCTCACTATACCACACGTGAAATTATTTTGTCCGTGTAATCTATTCAGCAATCGAAATCTACTCATCAAGGTGTCGAAATTAGTGCGTATCCTTTTTCCGAAAATGGTACACAAAGATGAAATACAGACTTTTCTCCTAAATCGAAGTTTTCAAACTGGCTGTCGTCACTTCTCCCTTCATAAGTTTGAAAATTGAGTGGATAATGGGATTTTGATCAAGCCATTGCCCAAATCCTAATCCTTCTTTTGATGGATCTCATTGACATACACGGTTTTAAACCTGTTCTGCTGGGTATCAGGAAGACTTGAAAGATTATGCAAATTTTTCGTTCATCCGAAGGGGAGACTTGTATTATTTTACTCAATTTTCTATTTTGCGAGTATAAATAATTACATAACTCATCGTTATGTATTTTTATTTTCTTATTTCTACATCGAGATTAACGTAATGACTCATAATTATAAAAATTTACCTCTAGTGACAGAATTAATCGGATATGAACCCAAGGCATGGTTTATATTCAATAAAGGCTACTATACAGGGTGATTCATTAAGGGTGGCGACCATATCTTGGAAACCGTATGTCCAGAATTTGGGGAAAAAATTCTCCTAACGAAATCGGCCCTAAAAGAATGATTAAAAATGTTTTTTAGTCCATAGTTTTCCGTTAGCTGTTGCAATCTATCACTTACAAGATATAATTGCATTTTTTACAAAATATTCCTTAATTTAGGTTGTTAAAAAATATTAATTTTAGAAACTACTGTCCTTATTCTACAACTTTTGTTGAAGTCATTTTTCTGTATCATCTATTCTAAAGTGGTGGGGAAAGTGTTCTTGCGTTGACATAAAAAGACTGTAACTTCCATATGCCTGAATCGATTTTCACAAACTACATGTAAAGAGAATTAAAGGTAGATTCTAGAAACAAATAACAACACTTTTAATTTTTTAATAGGCAACTAGAGGGCGGTATGTAACACCTAACTTTGTTTATGATTTTTTCTAAGAAATTTCAAATAAAATGCTATAACTGATATCTCTTGTTATTTCAAAGATATTTCCATTTCCTGATAAGTGTTGATGATTGTTGGCTAAAATTGTTTTGAGAATAAAATAACATATAAAAACGCATCACAAAAATATTTATTAACATATACAATGCTTGCCATCATTTGCTATGAACAATTTCAGACTGTAAAAATGAAATCCTAAATCTCTTAAAAGGTCTCTAATAGTGTGTGATGTTAAATTGTTGGGAGATATTCAGAAGTAATCAGTTTATGTTTCGAAAGGAGAGTAGTGTTTCATCATTGTTTACTTTTAAGTTTTTATTGCTGTCAAATTGATTTTGAATGTTTACAAACTAACTCTTAGCACATACAGGGTGGCGCGTTAGTGTGACAAAGTCCATATCTCCTTTATTTAAAGAGATACAAAAAAAAATTAAATGCAAAAGTTGTAAGATATGTTCTGGTGCATATTCCAAAAATATTTTTCATTATACGGGGTAGATCATAAAGGCTTAGAAGTAATTTTAATTTTTTTTTTAAATAGAAAACCCTATATATTATTACATATTTAGATTCTACATACAATTTTAGACACATTTTATGTATAATGTCCTATACCTAACCGTTTTTGACAAATTTCAATTTTTTTGTCAAAAATGACGTTTGCAGGCCAAAACATAGGTGGAAATCTTTTCTAAACGAAGCCTTTATCAATTAGTTATGGTTGGTTTCCTTGGAAATGGGGACTTACTCTAATGGGCTGTATTGATACATTAATACATTCATACAGGGTGATCCAAAATGGACAATAAAAAGTAGATTCAAAAAAACCTATAAAGTCATTTTTTTTTAATGGAAACCCCCTATTTTTTTTTAATTCTATCTTATTTAGCATTAAAAATAAGGGTGACTTTGTATAAGAGTGTATATTCCAAAAAATTGTAGTTTTTGAAATAATGACAATTTAACATTTTTTTATTGTAAAAAGGCTATACGGCTTTCAACTTTTGTTGTTCGTTGGCCGTGACGGCGAGGCGTGGCATATAAAAATAATAGAGATCATCAGAAACGTCATTATTCATTGTCAGTTGATCATTTGTGTGATGCATTAGTGTATTTTATAGCAAATTGATTTAAAACTTGAATTAAAATTGTAAATAATGAATTTTTCGCAAGCTGAGATGGTTGATATGATTTTTGTTTTTGGAGCTAGTGATAAGAATACGCTCTTAGCAAGAAGACTGTATCAACAACGGTTTCCAGAGAGACGGCAACCTGAAAGAAGAGCATTTGAAAAGCTTTTGGAGCGTTTGGAAAGAACTGGCAATGTGCTATATGAAAAAAATACTAGGGAAAAACGTGTACAGACTGAAGAAAATCAATTAAATATACTTTTAACAGTTACCGAAAATCCATATATTGGACAACGACCCATTTCTCAGCAGGTTGGTGTTGAACGACGTATGGTACAGCGGATATTGAAGTCTCATAAAATGCACCCCTATCACATTCAACTACTTCAAGGGTTGGTTCCGGAAGATTATCAAAGACGACTGGAATTTTGTCAATGGACTCAAAACAAAATAAACCAACACAGAATTTTTGTTCATTTGATTTTATTTACAGATGAGGCCACATTTCACAGAAACGGAAGTGTAAACAGACACAATTTTCACTACTATTCTACCGAAAATTCACATTTTGTAAGATATACTTCTCAAACTAGATGGTCTTTAAATGTTTGGGGAGGTGTTGTCGGTAATCATGTAATTGGACCATATTTTTTTGATCAACGAGTAACAGGGAAGTATACTTAAGACCTTCTTCAAAACCATCTACCTAATTTGTTGCGTCAAGTGCCACAGAATACGCAACAATAAATGTGGCTTCTTCGTGATGGGGCCCCAGTACATCATACAGGTCCGATAATAACTTTTTTAAATGCTAGATATCCAAAATGTTGGATTGGGAGGGGAAGGCCTGTTGCTTGGCCTGCTAGATCCCCAGATCTTACTAAAATGGACATTAGCGTATGGGGGTACGTCAAAGAGCAGGTTTATAAAACACCGCCTACAACAAAGGAAGACATGAAGATTAAGATTAGAAACTGTTTTCAAAACATTAGTGTTGAAATGTGTAGAAATTTAAGCAGCGAATTTGAGAGACGTAATGCATTGTGTATTCAAGAAAGAGGCGGACATTTCGAACAACTTATTAGGTAGTACGTATTTGACGTGTTTCTAGTACTTTTATCTGTATAATTAGTTACAGGTTTAGTAACATTAGAGGTGTTAAGTTTATGACTAGGATTAGGACATAATTTGTTGAATCAAAAAAATATTGTCTTTACTTTAAGTTCGTTTAATAAAATAATTATTTATATGGGGTTCAATAAATTATAATATTTCGATCTGAAGTGCTCGATTTTTTGTTTCGCCCCAGTACCCAGCCGTAATAACTAACAACCAAAATTGAAAGCCGTATAGCCTTTTACAATAAAAATGTTAAATTGTCATTATTTCAAAACTACAATTTTTGAATATACACCCTTATACAAAGTACATGTTATTTTTAATGTTAAATAAGATAGAATTAAAAAATAGGGGTTCATTAAAAAAATGACTTTATAGATATTTTGAATCCACTTTTATGTCCATTTTTGATCTGTATGAATTAGTTACAAAAATATCAATACAGCCCATTCAGTAGGTCCCATTTCAAGGAAACCAACCATAACTAATTGATTAAAGCTTCGTTTAGAAAAGATTTCACCTATGTTTTGGTTCAAACGTCATTTTTGATCAAATTTGAAATTTGTCAAATAACATAAACTTAGGTATAGGACATTATACATAAAATGTCTAAAATTATATTAGAATCTAAATATGTAATAATATACAGTTTTCTCACTCTTATTTTTAATGTTAAATAAGATAGAATTAAAAAAATAGGGGGTTTCCATTAAAAAAAATGACTTTATAGATATTTTTGAATCCACTTTTTATTGTCCATTTTTGATCACCCTGTATGAATGTATTACAAAAATATCAATACAGCCCATTCGAGTAGGTCCCCATTTCCAAGGAAACCAACCATAACTAATTGATAAAGGCTTCGTTTAGAAAAGATTTCCACCTATGTTTTGGTCTGCAAACGTCATTTTTGACAAAAAATTTGAAATTTGTCAAAAACGGTTAGACTTAGGTATAGGACATTATACATAAAATGTGTCTAAAATTATATATAGAATCTAAATATGTAATAATATACAGGGTTTTCTATTTAAAAAAAAAATTAAATTACTTTTAAGCTTTTATGATCTACCCTATATAATTAAAAATATTTTTGGAATATGCACCAGAACATATCTTACAACTTTTGTATTTAATTTTTTTTTGTTTCTCTTTAAATAGAGGAGATATGGGACTTTGTCACACTAATGCGCCACCCTGTATATGCTTAGTGTGTATTTTGAAAGTCTGCAAAATGAAGTAATTGCGTCTTTCTCGAAAAGTATTCAAAAAGTTGGCACAAAAATTGCGAGAAACTGGTAGTGTTCAACCTGTCGCATAACAAATAGGATACGTAGAAGTCGCAATGAAGGAGATGTTACTAACATATTGGCGTATGTTGAAGTTGAATCCCATTTAAGTATTCGGGAAATTGCAAGAGATCTAGGACTGCGCTACTCTTTGGTGCAATAATATCAAAGGATTATAAAATGCATCCATATCATGTTATTTTACACCAGGAGTTAAAAAAAACAGATTTTGATCGACGACTGGATCATTGCAACTGTTGAACGATAATCCAAAGTTACTATCCCCTTGCCCACGCATTATCCCATTCCTACGCCTACTCTCATACTGACACCCACACCCTGCCTCACGCCTATACACATAGGCAAGGACAAACGGATTAATTTGCATATACCTCCAAGTCGTAAAATGAGCAGATATATCAATTTTATGAAACGTATAAGTATGTAACTATTATAAAAACTAAGTGTTTTTAACTGCGGCTGTTTAGGCTGAGTTACTTATACCAAATACCTGGTGCAGAACAACACACGACTTTCCAAACTACAAAGTGAAAATGAAAAGAAATTAAATAATTTTAATAATATCTCTTTTAGGATAAATACAAAAAAACATTAATCTATGTCACATGGACGTTTAAAACTTCATGTCAGATCGAGGTTAATAGACATCTTAAAAAAATTCCAAAGCCGCCCGCTTCCATAAAATCCCTATAAAGCAATTTAGGCTTGTTCAATCTTATATTATTATTTTTTTTGCCTTAGTTTGGCTTTATATTAAGAAACTTAAAGAAAAGTTATGTGAAATTAAATTTGCATTCAAAAACAAGTCCACACATTTTCTTTTAAAAATGATCGTTATTCAGATATTGAAAAAATTTAAACTAACACTTAAATTTCATCTTACGAATTCTTTACCGCTAAATCACGCGTCGTATCAAGAAAAAAAAATTAATACAATATAATTGATATCTTTAAGGTCTATATGTTGATAGTTTTTTCAATTTAATAATATTTTATAAAGATTTTACGTAATGTATCAGTCATAGAATTTTGATAATTTTTAGTGAGTTCCTTATGTTGTGCGTATCTTAATTTACAGTAATAATTGAAAAACACACACACAAATTTTAGGAATGCATACGGGGCTTAAAGTATTTAATGTGTACTCCAATGGTTTGTTGTGCTCCGCTTTTCATCGTTTTCTCGGAGCACGTAGCTTTGAATGTTATTCCTAGAATTTCTTTACCAATTTTATTATAAAAGTGGGACGCTAGAAACTAATTTATTTTTAAAATGTAAAATAATGAATAATGATTTTACACGTTCTTAATGAAATATGAAATTGAAGTGAAAGCGATTTTACTAATCTTGACTTCGATTTCTCATTATAGTGCTTGTACTTTTTACAAAAAGCTTGAGGCTTTTATTTGCCCATCTTCTTAAACGTTTTATTCATTATATTAAATTGCATTATACGCATTTGTTGAAAATAATTGATTGTCACAGATAAATATCGATTTATTATAAGTATTGCACTGTTTTGTCAATTTTCATATAGATGTACTATAAATGGCTAGATATTTCCATTTCCTCACGATGGGGTTCATTGGTGGGCCAAGAGAGTTAAGAATGCATATATGACTGTTGTACTATATAGAGTTTTCACCTCGCGTGTATCGGCTTTTGACTCGCGCTGACCTCTTCACCTCTCTCACATTACCATAGGAAGAAGACTGGTAGACCATGTTAGTGATAGGTGAATTGTAGGTATGTTACTTCCCTAATTTTAATCAAAACTCATTTGGATTATCAGGAAGACACATAACTTCGATCGTCCACAATTAAAACACTTATATGTATAATTACAACTTAGTTTTATGTATCTGCCCACGCGGCATATGCTCTTTCCATTTCATGCTTGAATTTTTATTCATATTTGTTATTAAAATATAAATACGTGTTCTACTAAGCACGAGATTACCAATATGGTATCATCAATAGTTTCATTCTTGAATGAAATGAGGAGGGACAGTAATTAAATTTTGCAATAAAGATGGATTCTAGTGTAGTGGTAATTAAAGTTTAATTATTTAAAATCATGCCAGATGATCTCATAAAACGCTAAATAGTTTCAAAATAAAATACAGTTATTTCTCTTACAATGTAAAGTGACAACTATTATAGTAGTGTAATAGTCCGTTATAAAGAAGAGTTTTGGGGTAGTTCGAATTCTATACACTAATCGTTATACCGGGTCCGCCATCGCTCTGGCATTCCTTTTTAGCATCTTTATTATTTGTTGTAAAGAAAAAGTATAAAAACGAACTTTAACTTATTTTTCAAGCTATATAAACTAAAAATATTTTCATATATACAGGGTGTTCCACTTTTGCTGCACAGCACTCTACTCTTTTATTTTAAATAGAACACCCCGTATATTATTACATTTGTGAATTTCCTGTTGAAATTGAGGGACACTTTGTTAAGTATACATGTCACCTACGTTTCGGCGTTATCTCACGTTTTTTGAAACAAAATGACGTTTGCGGCATACTCAAAAATGACTAATATCTCGCAAAATAAAATAGGTAGGGGCATGCGGTTTTCACCATTCGTTAGAGCACGAAAAAGTCAACAAAAACGTATGAAAAAAAATGGTTGAGATAAAGATGTTTTGTGGGTAAAGTTGTTATTTTCGAAAAATTGAATCATGGATAACTTTTTTAAATAGAAAGATATATTTTTTACATACACACGCGGATTTTTTTTCTATTTCGATTTTCTATTTTTTATTTTCGTTTTTGCTATATCGCAGTAGCCATGTTACAGAAAAAAAAGAAAATGACTCAAAATAATAATTTACTTTAATTTTATGTTAATCATATTCCATTTAACAAACTAAAGCTGTTATCAAAAAATTAAAATAAACTATAACACACATTTTAATTCAAGAGGTGCACAAAATTCTGTCCGTTTAGTTCTACACACTTTTCAAGCCTTTGCTGCAAAGATTGACGCACATTTAATAGCATTTCTGGAGTTACGTTAGCAAATGCGGTTCTTATTCTGTTTTTTATAACTTCTTGTGTTGTAGGATTTTTATATACGAAATCTTTGACAAACCCCCTCAAAAAAAAGTCCATCATGGTTAGGTCCGGCGATCTTGCAGACCATAACAGGGGACTTCCTCGGCCGATCCAGCGATTGGAAAATTGAAGATTAAAAAAATTCTGCACATTCCTAGCACAGTGGCAAGGCGCACCATCATGCTGATACTACATGATACTTTTCATGTTGTCAGGAACAGTTTCGAATAATTCTGGTAACGCATTATTATAAATTCCAAATATCGGTTACCATTCAAATGATGATCAAATAAATAAGGACATATCACAAAATTATTTACAATTCCTACCCACACATTTACCGTGCATCTGTAATTAAAATAATGGGCGTAAAACATGGGTGCTCATTTAACATAATTAACATCCATTGACAAAAAGCTCTTCTTGCATTAAAATCAACCATAGTTAATTTTTAATTCATTTTGAGTAAAATTCATGTTGATTAAGAGCTAATTGCAACTAATAAGTCAGTTTTTGCTATTTCTTGTGACTGCCAAACAATAATTTGGCTTTTGTTTTTGTACTTCATGTAAATCTAACAAAACCTACTTCCATAAAAAAGTGTACTCGTAAATATCAACCATACCATCATGAATATTGGTAATTTGTTGTCTAGTATCTCACAAGAAACAACAAAAAAACAAAATAAAAGTGGCATTTTCCAATGCAACACAAAAATGTCAAGACTTTAAAATAAAATAGACGGCATTCTGATAAACTTATTGAATTAAAATACTTTTAATTGCTTCCTTTTGATTTTTTTTCTTTTAGCATTAGTTTGTTAAATGGAATATTAACATAAAATTAAAATAATCTATTATTTTGTGTCCTTTTCCTTGTTTTTATGTTACATGGCTTCTGCGATATAGCAAAAAAGAAAACAAAAAATAGAAAATCGCCAATTCTGTAAACAAGGCTAAAGATAGACCTATATGTGTAATAACAAAGAGAAAAAAAAAATCACATCTGTCTATGTAAAAAATATATACCTTTCTATTTAAAAAAATCAAGCTATCCATGATTCAGTTTTTCAAAAATAAAATATTTACCCGCAAAAAATCTGTATCTCAAAAATTACCCTTTTCATAAGTTTTCATTGACTTTTTCGTACTCTATCGAATGGTGAAAGTCCCATGTCCCTGCCTATTTTACTTTACGAGATATTTTCAATTTTAAGTATGCCGCAAACGTCATTTTTTTTTCAAAAAGCGTGAGATAACGCCGAAACGGTGAACTGTAAGTGACATGTATGCTTAACAAAGTGCCCCTCAATTTCAACAGGAAGTTCAAACATGTAATAATATACAGGGTGTTCCATTTAAAATAAAAGAGTAGAGTGCTGTGCAACAAAAGTGGAACACCCTGTATACATGAAAATATTTTTAGGTTATAGAGCTTGAAAAATAAGGTAAAGTTCGTTTTTACACTTTTGTTTACAACAAATAATAAAGATCCTAGAAAGGAATGCCAGAGCGATGGCGGACCCGGTGTACAGTAGAAGAATTATTGGAAAAGGAGTTTGATTTTTTCTCAAATGTCTATTATCAATTAACTCCAACTACACAATCAATCAGTATTATGTATAAATTACAATAGTGGTGGGTAATAACCTCGTTTCTTAGTGAAAATCATAGTTCAAATCAAACTCATGGGCAACTGCATAAGAGAGGGAACAAATAGCATCAAATATAATCACAAGCTTTATGTTACAAATAAATTAAAAATGTAACATTACAAACAAAATAGCACTACTTGAATGTTTTGTAAATTTAGCAGAATTCCGTTTTATTTAGTTTATCATTAGCATTACCTTATGAAGGACGATGGATTAGACAGCATCACGTTTCATGGGGTGTTACTATTTAAGATAAACAAGTGTTTATTATCCAATAATAATTTATTTTTCAGCATTCAAAGTATGAAAAATAGGATTTCCCTGTTGAATTAAGAGTTTAGCAACTCAAAGATTTTAAATTTCTTCCTGCAAAAGAAAACCTGGTGGAAAAATCTGTGACTTGACTTATAATACTTTCATCGTTTATCTTATTCTTTTTCTAATTTGTACCTACTAATACAAATAAATTTTCGCCTGAGATAAGTCCTAAGCATGCCATTATTTTATTTACCGTTACATCTATGACAGTTTTCTGTTAAGAATAACGGGTGTGTATTAATGATTGAAGCTGACGTCATGTAGCAAATTTTGGTTAGGTTGGTACCACTACACTTCATTTCGGTCACAACGATTGAAATTGGCGTCCCATGAGGTAATCCCTTTAATGTAATTATAAATATTGTTTGTTAAAATTAAACAGAATACCCCTACTTTTGGAAATGTTTATTGCCAATATTTGCTAATTACAATTATTTAACAAAATAAATTTTAAAATTATTGTTATGACAAAAATAAAAACAAACATTCGTCATTGGATTAATATAATTACAAAAAATGTTGAAAATGATGACTCTGATGCTCCAGACACAAATTAATTCTCCGCTGCATGTTTTCATAAACATGCTGAAGTTCTTCCCGTGTAATAGCATGAATCTCGTATTCAACTGTTTCCATTAATTCATCTAAATTATGCAATCTATTTCTATAAATATTGTCTTTAATCTTTCCAAACAAAGAGTAATCTGGAGTTATGGAAATAACTGATTACGAATATAACGAAAAATTAATACAGGAATGAAGAATGAACGGAAAAATTATAGTAAAAGCTAATGAAAAACAGACACATACGACTATTGCAAACAAAGTAGAAACCGATTGATTTTACAATATAATTATCAGCAAAGAAATTTCCTAGATTTGACATGACGTCAGCTTCATTCATTAATAGACACGTGTTATTATTTGTCTGCCCTACTAAGACAAATAAATACACAACTCCTTTATGACTTCTGTATCTATTGTCTACATTTAAAATTATTTACTTATTATTCTTCAATTAAATTTCTGCCTCAAATATTTGCATAAATAAACAATAAACGTATATCTAAGAAAGAAGCACGCTGTATACGCATATATTTTGGAGTTTAGTAAAATATTAGCAAAATAAATCTGTTTGTGCATTTGTTTAGTTAAATTTAGCCATGGAAGAAATTATTCATTTAATAGAGCTTATGTCATTCTACCTGGCGAAAGAACGCGCAGCGACGTGGACACTTTTCACCGGTAACTCCGTCCTTGAGTGCTACTATTTTTCAGTGGCGTACGCAAAACCAATACAATTTTTTTTTAAATTGCTAATTATTTTAGAACGTTAAACATTTTATTCCGTTATTTATGTATACATAACTTAACTTAACCATCACGCCATTCCCTTACCGGGTAAGTACTTATTATTTTTCATTGACAATCTTTCTCCATGCTTTCCTATCTCTGCATACCCCGATAGCTCCCGCAAGATTCATACATTGTCTCTAACATGCGCTTTTATTTTTAAAACTCCTTATCCTTCTTTCTTTTATCATACATACTACATTCAGCTAAGTTTTACGCGGCCTACCAGCCACGGCCTTACCTCTAACCTCACCCACATATATTTGCTTCGTTAATCTTGCGTTGTTAATTCTCTCAATGTGACCAAGACAACGTAATGTACTACTTTTATATCTATCCATCATCGTCTGTTCCTCGCCACACTCCCTCATTATACACTCATTCTTATCTTATCCCTTCTCGGTTTACCATATGAGCTTCTCAGGACTCCCATACCCACAGCATTCATTTTTCTTTCGTGCTTTTTTTGATATACCCATGTCTCACTTCCATACAGTACTGACAAACACGCCATTATAGATTGCTCGTTTCGGATCTAGCATCATGCTTTCGTTCCTCATTATCGTCCACACTTTCCAATTACTTTCCTTTCAGCACTGACCCTTCGTCCAATCTCGCCATCCATTGTACCATCCGCAGTAAACATTCTACCCAGATATACCAACTCGTCCACTTGCTCCACAATTTCATCTTGCAGACTGTATCAAACTTCCTCAGAACAGTTTGTAGCCCATCCGCACTGTCACTTAAGACTGTGTCAGCATACACCAGAATTTACGTCGCCAACCATTACACCATTTGTATCAGTACATGCTTGTGTAATACATTTTTCCATGTATACATAGAACAACCACGGTGGCATCACACAGCCTTGTCGCACTCCGTGCTCAATATTAAAGTATTCACTTACACCTCCTCTCAGCCTAACATATGCCCGGCTACCGTTTTATACTGGTCTTATTCCGCTTATTAGACCTTTATTTACGCCATATCCGTTTAGTATTTCTCCCAGCTTCTCCCTATTCACTCCGTCGTATGCTTTCTCGAGATCTGCAAAAGCACAGTGCAGCTTCCTTTATACACATAAACACGCTTCGATCACATGTTGGAGAGCAACCATCCTCTCCTTGACATGAAGCCACCCTACACATCCCAAATCTTAGTTAGTGTAGTTTGTCATACTCTATCAATCAGTATTCTTCCAAATATTTTACCTCTGTAGTTCTTGCAATCACTCTTGTTGCCCTTACCCCTATACAGTGGTACAATAACCGCGCTCCTCCAATCCCTCGGCACTTTTCTACCCTTAAGGGATACATTGAATAATTCACACAATATTTGTATAAGCTTTGCACCTCCGTACCTTAGCGTTTCGCCAGTGATTTAACTTACGCCTACTCGTTTGCCGTTTTTCAACCTTCCTACCGTTTCCTCTACCTCATTTATCCTAATAACTTTCTCAGTTTCATTCACCATTCCTTCTACATTCTCCTTATTTAACCCTTTAGTCTTATTTTCCTCACCAATGTACAATTCTTGCCAGCATTGCCTGACTTCGCAATCGTCCCATACTATTTAGCTGCACGTATTCATCACTCCTGAAACGTTCTGTTTTGGGCCACGTTTTGTATTTGTGTTGAGTTTTTTGTTTCCCACAAAATCATTCTGCATTTTCTCTCCTTCCGCAGCCGTCACTTTCTCTTTACTTATTCTCAATGCCTTCTTCAGTTCTTTGTTTCTTAATCTGTACACCTCATACAATCGCTTTTAATCTCATTTTTTGCAGCAATCGT